>JASSUY010013889.1:24815-39547 GCA_032466535.1 Forpus xanthops
GCATTCACAACTTCCCTGGGCAACCCATTCCAGTGCCTCATCACCCTTACAGTAAAAAATTTCTTCCTCAGATCCAACCTAAACTTCTCCTGTTTAAGTTTGAACCTGTTCCCCCTTGTCCTCTCAGTACAGTCCCTCATGAAGAGTCCCTCCTCAGCATCCCTATAGGCCCCTTTCAGGCACTGGAAGGCTGCTATGAGGTCCCCATGCAGCCTTCTCTTCTCCAGGCTGAAAAGCCCCAACTTTCTCACATCTTCATGAAGCAACATTTTAAAATCAGCAAGGTATCTTTCTACATTGTCTCAGCAGATAGGTCTCCTAGAACCCTCCCTGTTCAACTGTTGAAAGTTTTCTTCTAGCTTCAGGCCTGAGCACATCAAGGGACAAAACATGATGAAAACCATAAAAAATGGCTGTTCCTGATAAGCCTAGAGGTCTTTCTAGCCAAGCAGTCTGTCTCTGCTACAACCAGGGGCAGGGGCCTCTTCCTCAGGAGCACTTAAGCTAAGCAAATAAAAGCTGATGTTTCCTTGGCGTATTTTCTGCTTTCTTTTTGCCTCTGGACAAAAAGCGCCTTTTGACAGTGGCTTGGGTAGAGCCATCCTACAGAGCAGATCCAGCCTGTGGTCCAATATTGGGCACAAAATTAATAACTGTGGAGGAAATGGTCCTTCTCAGACAATAATATGCAGCCTTTCCTTTCCCAGAGGCCAGATGGTGATTCTCTCACTGACTCTGAGTCTGTCATATTTCTAGCAAAGTGTCACTGAGGTCACTAGCAAGTTATATAGGTAAGGGAACCTTAGAAGTGAATTTTGAACTCCTAAGTTCAGGATTTATTTCACTTTGTGTGTTGTTAGCCGCTCGTCTTTTCAAGCAGGGTCCCACATTTTATGCCACACTGTGAGGCTAATCATCCTGAATTTATTTGCACAGCCCTGCATTTGCCATCTATTATTCCTGAAATATAAAATGATCTAAATTCTTTTATATCTGGCTGCAATACCTAATTATTCCACATTTGTTTTTATTCTCTTCCAATTTAGTATAATCTGCAAAGTTGGAAATCATGTTTTCATATCATAATTAGACCTCGAAGAACCTAAGAAAACTGCTTGGTAAATAAGCATGCGAAGGGCTCATTTCCTACCATCCTTCCCCCCCTTGTTCTCATTTTAATGGAGATTTAAAGTGAGACAATAAAGCAGAAATACATAAAATTATGAGCTAAAAAATTCAAGTTGTTTGCCTGTGGGCCATTATGTTGCAGCAACCAGAAGCAATATAAAATAGTTATGATAAGAAAGTTGGTTAGGAATGACAGATAAGGACATAGAAGCTCAGCTAATGTGCGCCTAGCTCCTCACAAACCATTCTGTATTGGAAGATGTGTTTGTTAAGACCGTTCATCTGCCTTGCTTATGTCAGGACTGTAAAAGTTCCCTTCTTTTTCTGTCCTATCTACATGTAGCTAATGTACAGAGAGAAGACGATTTGCAAATGTGACTTTGATGGAGACATAATTTTCTACTTTGAGCAAGTTATCCTCTACCCCCAGGCATTAAAGACTATGCCACCTTTAAAGTATGGCTTGTACACACCTTTAAAATAACGGTTATAGTATTTCCTATACCTCACATATACATGTCTCACACGTGAATAACAGAGAAGATTTTAGCACACTTAAGAGTATGTCAGAAGAGGGCTCCATTGATTATGTTACTTAGCATGCTGCAGCAGAAATCAACCAGTTTGGCGTTTTCTGAGACTAGCAAGACAGAGCAACTCAGGAGCCTTTGTTTCAATCATAAGTGTATATGTCAGCCTCTGTCTTAAACAGAATGAGCACCATGTACTCTCAGTCTTTTTTTGCCTCCGTTTAGCTCATTGTAGCAGTTGAATGCAGTGTTTCAAGATGTTACAAAGCTGTAGACAGTTCAAACCACTACATATTTTTTCGAATGCATAGAAGCAGAATGAGGAAACTACTGTCCCATAAACAAACAAACAAACAACAAAAAAGAAGCAGCAAAGTACACAGGTCTCTCTTCACTGTACATATTTCAGTCCATGTTCTTGTGAACAAGTTTAATGTCAGGATCTGCAGCCCTGTCAGAAGAGGAGCAAATCTGACAGATCGACCTCATACAGGATCAGTCACTTCATTTCCAGGTGGAGGAGATGATGTTCTGCTTCTTGCACTATAAAGGCATGTAATCATCCTCAGGGAATCAGAGGGTGTTCCTTGAGGTTGTTCAGGTAGATATAGACTTTGCATTTGCACCAGTAAGTACATGTTGATCATGACACCCTCCTCTTTATAGTTCAGCACTGAGAACAAGGCACCTCCGTGAAATTGACCCCTCATGCTGGTCCATGCCTTGGCTTCATTGTGAGAAATCACAAAACTTGGGGACAGGCCATGGGAAGTCAGCTACACTTTGATCTTGGCTGCTTTGTTGCTTTTGGCAAGCCAGACATGAAGAGTGAAGCTCATTTTCCGAAGACACTGCCGTTGGCAGCAGGTGCAACAATGAGGGGAATGAGGCTGGGCAGGTCATCACACTTGGGGAATCTATCTGATGATCTGAGCCTCTCTGGGCCTGATTCTGACTTTCCAGTGTTGTCGGTCATGAACAGCCCCATTAAATTCAGAATAGTGCACTAAGGAAAAGAACATTTATAGCATGAGAGATCAGAGTCACATGAGGTGTGCCAGGAGGGATAGATTCCTTAATTGCAGCCTGGGGTTTTTTTGGCTCCCACTTTGCAGGCACATTATATTACAGGTGCAACTTAAGTCATTTATATGTATTCCTGACTGACAGATATATTGGTTAATGTCCTACCTGCAAAATTATGCCCACAGGTATGTGCAGCTGTTGTTCTGAGCGAGCAGAAGGAATGCACAGGTACAACGGCAATTTTCTCTCTTCTCTGTAGGATACTAAAAAGGAGAAACACATTTTTTCTAAATCCAATTGATCCTAATAGGAGAGGATACTTAAATACAGTTATTAACTGTCATCTCTGCAGGGCAAGGTTAAGGGCATTTGGGTAATGTACCTTCATATTTTTTCTTAAATCTATCAGACATTACTCTTAATTGTAGCTTCAACTATAAATTTACAAAGTGTGCAGGAGCTTGGATTTAGATGACATTCCTGCAAAACCTATGATGTTGCTAGGTGATTGAGTCATTTATCCTGGAAAGTAAAACTGTTCCTGAAATGGTTGCAATGGACATTTTAAAATCTAACTCTGTTTCTGTCAAGATCACTCTGAATATGGATTAAAGTGCTCTTTGGGTGCATAGTTAATCTCCTAAAGCTAACACAGACTTCCTATTCCTTCATGAGGCAGGTCAAAGATTTCAAAGGGAGTTACTTAATTTAAAAGTACAGATTTTAAGAAAATGCTAAATGCTCTTTGCCATTAACACACACCTCTACGGGTTTGGTTGGTTGGTTTTCATTGTTTTTCTTTTTTTTTAATTCTGGAACTTTTTCAAGCATGTCCAGTTTTTCTTTATGTCTTAATAGCTGACAACGAACACGTTACATCAACCTGGATGCTATTCATATGCCATTAAAATGACAAGGCAACTCTAAGGGTTAAAGAATTGGTGTGCAAAAGAAAAGAAAGAGGGACAAAGACACTTCAAAATGCCATCTGAATCATATAATTTTTAAGGTTGGAAATAGGAGCTGTGATTCTTATGATGAGAGACCACACCTGAATAAAAGACTGTCAGCAGAGTTCTCTGGTTTTATTTCTGCCACTACTATTCTACACACTATTGCTTTTCCAGCTTACTGCAGTCCATACTTGCAGGTGCTTGTGCAACAACACTGAAATGTGGAGAAGGCAAGCACCAAAGTACTCGATGCCATTTTTTAAAGAATCAGCACATCATTATCTCCCTGCTGTTCATGCTCCATAAACTTCATGTAAAAATTGACTTTCATATAGTAAAAAAAATGAGTTCAAAAAGGAATGCTTTAGACGAGATCCCTCCTTAAATCCCGTATGCCCTAACTGTGAAAATCTTCTAATACTGGCTTGGCCCAACTGAGTCCTTAATGTCTCATTTCCCTCCATTCCATGTCTTACTGAGCCAAAGCAACTGAGGGAAGCCCCTAGTTCCTGTGAGTGACATGGTTCCTGTGTTATGGCTGGGCTGCTTGCGGCACTGGCAGCAATCCTTCTGAACTCGAAGAGGAATTGAGCACCTATGGACTTTTGTACCCCATGCTTCCTTATCACAATCAGTACAAATATGTTGCTGCGCAGTATCTGATGAAAAGGTAGCACACAGGTATTTTATGTAGCAATTGTTGGTCCAAAAATTTCAGCCACCTCTTTGCCTGCATTCTTCCAGCCCCTTCTGTCCAGTACTATCAAAAAACGTAAAGTGCTGTAGAGAGCCCTGAATCTCTACCTTTGCACAAATTTTATCTGCAACAGCATTTCAATGTAATTAAGTAGGAATTACATCAAATTCCCACAGTACAGCTGCATTCAGTGGAGAGGTCTGTGGAGTAGTTTTGAAGAAATCAGTGTATTTTGGGGCTCTTTGTGATGCAGGTTCCTTCAGATTTCATGGCTTTGTCATGCTTGAGATCATGTGCACTGCGCTGATCAGCCATAAAACTACCCTTTATTTGAAACTAAATGTGGACAAGTTTAAATTGTTCTGTGTATATACAGACATAAGTAGCTCATCTTTGGCAGTGCTCAGACTATTTATACTGCAGCTGCAGTGAATTTGAGTTGCACCAAATGTAGCTCTCTAAATGTCAGCTTGATTTTCTCAAGACCTACTTTTCACTTGCTACAAATATTACTTGTTACAGATGCTAAAACTCTTTGAAAGAGGAATGTCACTTTGGGTGCAGTCAAAGCATTCAGAAGTAATGCGGATCATGAAAGGACATTTATTTGGTTTTGTCTAAAAAATTAACAAAGTGAACTTTGCATGAATTTAAGGATCTGAACATTTTGGTAATTCACCTCTGTAGGTAGGTATACACAATTTTCCCATAACTTCTGATGAGTTCAGTTAGTGTTAATGTAAAACTTTGGTACATATGTATTGAGGCAAGTCCAACATGATCATCTTGTCTAAAACTGTATTTGTGCAATCAAGTCGAAGAAATGTTCATTTAAAAGCTGACAAAAGAAAAAAATTCAGATGTCAATTTATATAGACTTCTTAGTGATTATGTCAATTTTTTAGTATCTTCAAAAGTTGACTTCTTTTATTTTATATATATATGACAAAAGTAAAAAGATAATTCACTGTTTATAATTTAAGACCTTCAGTTGCTGCCAGGGAATTAGATGGCCCATAATTCACAGCTTAAAAGTGAAAAGGAAAGTCCTGCATTCTTTTCAGTAATTCATAAAATGCTGAGCTCAGGCTAAGTTAAGATTCTTATTCATTGTGACAAATTAGAAGTTCATCACATAAGCGTTGTATTACGATAATATCAATTGTAATCTTGATTGAAAGGAGGGAAAAATTTCTGGTTTTACATTCAAGTGAAAAAAAACAGAAATGAGGAGAATTTGCATGCACCTGGGACAGACAGGAGACATTGGAAGAAAAATGAACTATCTTAGAAGATGATTTTAAGTAGACAGTTAACTCTTAACCTCTGTCTTCAGTCATGCAATTGCAGCCAAATATTTTTGCTTGGATCAGGTGAAAAAGTCCTCTCTTTTCTTAGCTATTGAATTTTGAAGATCCCAATTTTCTTATTACTGTGGACATTAATTCCACAATGGAACAGTGACAGTATGACAGATCTTGCCCTTCTGCAGCTTTGACTGTCAGATTACACTGATCCAAGCTACTGTTTGTTACTATTTTCTTTTCTCAGCAGTCACCTTTAATTACTTAGTCTTAGCCTCACTTCATTGTAAATCAAGAAGGTAAGGTTCTAGAGTTAGAAGTTATTTTTGACTGGGTTTTCAGGGGTTTCCTTGTTTGTCTAAATGGGAAGAAATGCCACTTTGGGCAAAGGCATGGCAGAAGTTGCCTTATGTGTATGTATTTTTTCCTGCTTCACATATTCATCTCTGAAATGCTTCCAAACCATTTTAGTTACTATTAAGACTAATTTTTATTGATCTCACAGATCATTCATTGAAATTTTCACCAGTTACATCAGCACGTACCATTTTATTGCTGTAGTTATATTATAATGTCAGTTACGCTTCATTACTTGTCAAAAACAATTCTAGTGAGACAAGAAATATAACCTAATAAAATTATTGCCATTGAAGTTCTTCTGAAAAAAAAAATATTAAGAGGAAGAATATTATGCAGGTGCTCTGAATTCATTTCTGGAGGAACACTTATTTTCCCATTACCTGAAAAGGAAGCCTTGGAGCTGTGATTTCCTTGGGTTTGTGACTCTAGAGAAGCCAGTGGAGTCAGTCTCCAGGACCTCCTGGAGGGATGATGCAGAGGGAAGGGATGATAAGGCTATGAAATACCCTCAAGCATGTGCTAGGGGCCAAATATAGTCTGGGGTGAATTTGCAATTACTGATACTGTTAGCAAAGGTATCAGTACAAATTAAAGTGAAAATTGTTCTTCCCTTTAGGTTTAAGCATAGAAAATTAATTAATTTTGATTTTTAGCAGATGTTTTCATTTATTTTATGAGAATCTGAGAAGCTTGTCATGGTTTCAGTAGTATCAGTCCTTTTACCAGTGCAGAGCTTAGACACAGGAAAACTAGAAATAGGTGTGAAGACTATATATGGGGTAGAAGGGAGAGAAAATAAATTAATTCAGCTAGAATATTCATGCTCTGATGAAGAAACAAGTACAAGGACTTTGAATGTTTGGGTTAACTGGGGGACATCAACTGAATTAGATCCTCTTGAAAGGGTGAAAAGGCGTCACTGCTCTACACAGTAATGCCGTAAGTCCTCAGCTTTTGTGGTTGTTGAAGCAGCATCTTGCTTTCAATAAAGAATGTTTACGTTTCAGTTGTACCTTCCAGCTTCAGCCCACAGTTCACATTTTTTTGTGAAAAAGTTCCATTGCAGTGAAGTCCAGTTTGATTTGCATCTTGAGTTTGCCATGTATACTTGATTTCTTAAGCATATTTTCCATCTCTGGTATTCTCTTATTAGACTCAGAATATTATGACATTTTCAAAATGCTTTCTATTTATAACTTAACATTATATAATGTCAAGAATAATCAAAAGCATAAAGAGATGACAGCAAAAAATCCCATTTATATGATCTTTCCAGGTCACAGTTCTGAGCTTCACTTATAATGCCTATTTTAAGAGCTAAAATTGCCTTTTTAGCAAATGAAAAATGCAAATAAAAGTTACCAGAAAATGGACATGGACACTCTATAGCTTTCTTAGCACAGTTTTTCAAAGTTCAGAGATCCACGGTTTCATCAGAGATGTTTCATGACCAATTGCCAGCACTAAGTGTTTCTGACTTTTTCAATGTATGAGGAGATAGCCCCAGTTTGGCTTCTTTTCCTGTTAGGCGCCATTTTCTCTCATTATTTTGGCATTTAGTCTTCTTTATCTTTCCCAGAGGACAAAGTGCAGCAGGAATTTTGGCATTTCTTTACTCAGCGTGTCTTTATTTAAACTGTGCACTTGAAAGATTTGAAAGCAGTACTAACTTCAGAAATCTAATTCCTATCATCGCGACACAACTTCATGACAGGCAAAATTTGACTAAATATTTCTGCCATATATATATATATATGCAACCCCTTAAAATAGATCCTATTTTTATTTCCATCAACTGACTGCTTTATTGTCTTTGATTTTAGCATTAGGGTTTCATTAAGCTTCAGCCTCTCAACTTTTTGCATAAAGCTAAGTTATTTGGCACATAAATGCTGAATCAGAGGATGGTAGTGCTTGTTTGCACTCCAAACTGGTCGCACTATTTGAATCTTTCATTATGCTGATACAACGATGGCAATATGTGTTGAAAAACTATTAGGGCCTCGGGACAAAACTTCTCTGGGGTTCTGCAGGGCAATGAAAGGAAGAGAGTTATCACCGCTGTCTTACTGGCCATGGAGCTGATGGTGCACCTGACTAGGGAGAGGAGAAAGAGAACTCTAAATCATATTGCTAGTTGCAGCAGAAGGGCACCAAGAACCTTCAAAACTTCCTCATCCCTCCATTTCTTTTGAAAAACAGACCTTGTGTAATACGTTCTTCTTGCAGGACCTACAACTTTCAACTATCCCTGTGCATGCAACAGCTCTGCTCTGCTCCTTTCCCCTGTCCTTTCATCTGCTACAGCCCTGGGATCATGCAAACAGCACTAGCCTGGCTATCGTGAAGGGATCAGTGGATGAGCAGAAGAGAATTTCAGAGCAACAGCAAGGCCATAAAACACAGAACAGGTCAAGGCATGGCTTATGATAATAAGGTGTATGGGATGGTAAGGCACAAGAATAGTAAGGTAAGGCACATATCAGTGGTGTCAGCACCTACTAAGTTTGGTGCTCTTTGTTACATTAGGTATTCTGATACACTACAGTAACATGTTGCATGACAATGCAGGTATGAATATACCTACATGTATTTCATTATCTGTTCCAGGTGCTGAAACATTTTGTGTGTTTGTATGATCAAAAGCATACAGTGCTACATGAAAAAGAAGTAAATAAGTGTATTTATAACTTCTAGACATTTAAGCTTTGGCCATGGCAGAATCCGTTAAGTTGAAGTAGTAGGATTTCTAACAATGTAAAAGAAAGATTGTGTGATTCATAAAGATATGCGCAAGAATAAGCAGTGAGCAATGTGAGGTAGCAATAGCAAAGCCCTAAGGATTTACTCATGTTTTAAATACCCACCCTTTCAGAGGCTTAGGTGCTTAACTGTGCATTTCTCTCCACGCATGATTTATGGCTATGAAAGTAGGCACTTAATCCTCTTCTTCACAGAAAAAAACAGATAGAACAAGAATCAATATTTTCTTTAGAAAGGGAACCAGAGGAGAAGTAGGTGGTGATTCCTCTCACCTCCTCCTCAGCTCCTTTTCGAGAGGACATCTCGTTTCATTCCTTTTTTCTGCTAGTACAAGCTCAGTCTGACCTGGAAAGTTCCTCAATATAAAGGCTGCTGGGGAAGATAAGCACTTTCAAACTCTGCCCCAGAAGACATGGCAGATCATATATATACAACTAAAGACCGTATACATAGATTTCATGTATAGAAGATTTAAAGTTCAGTGAGCTAGGGAGTAGGCATAAGATTAAGTCTGATTTTGTAGTGTGGTGGTTAGGCTACTTCCATAGGTATGGAAGACTCTATGCTTCAAGGACAATTTAATTATTTTCTATTACATAGGCACTGGAAAATATATGACAACTGTTATGGAAGCAGAGACTGACATTAAGGAATCTCCCTTCAGAAGCAGCTCTCCCAGCCAGCTACCCTACAGAGGCAAGTTTGCTTCATTATAGCTGTCCAAAGAAAAGCAAAAAAGCTCCAAATTATCTAAATTACATAACTAAAAAATATAATGCGAACTTCTGCATTATGCATTTCCTCTAGAAAATTTCAGAAAGTGATCAAAATAATTTAATTAATTACTTCATTGTGAAAAAGCTTTTAAGAGCCAATTAGAAAAAGCAAGTGGGGAGAGCTGCAAGCTTGAAATATAGAAGCAATAAAGTGAAAATCTTTACTATGGAAAAAAGGTGAGGATGGCAGTGCATGAAAGGGAACTGTACTGTAGATGAAAGGCACAATAGCAGTAAAAGGCATATAAGGAAGGTGACAGAATGAACTGATGAGGGATGCAAGCAGTGCAAACTGATTCACTGAATGTCTCTACTTGGAAAGAACAAGTTTGCATTGCAGCAGTCTTAAACATGGACCTGCTGCTACTCAGATAATGATCTAACTGTGAAAAAAAAAAAACATGGAAAGATAGATATCTAGCATCTATGTAAATATATAAATGGATTGTATTTTAATTTATATAGTCATATGCTTGACTTGTGATATGCTATGTCATGTTGTAAGACATTCACAATAGCGACTGTCTTCTTGTGTATTTGGACAGTGTCAAATTATTGTCAATAGCATAGTTAGTCTCTCCATCCCCCATGTCCCACACAGATAAATATATATACCCACTTTCTCTTTTTCTGAGAAAGCAGAAAACATTTTCTAGGGAATATTTAAGTAACTGATACAGAGCTAGTAACACTGGATCTCTCAAGAGGCTGAAACCTATGTTGAGGAGCACCAGAGAGGTGCTTGGTACCTGGGCAGCATGGAAAAAAATCTGAATTGAAATGTTGAGGTTTTCTCCTGTGTGTAATATCACACATCTATACAGTGGCTCTGTCAGTGTCTTCAATCTCTCTCTATAGTAAAGAGTTTCACAGTTGTCAGATGCACTACATGAATAAGCGGTCTGAGAAGGGCATTCATGTTATTCCATTGCTCTGCACCACTAGCAGCATTGCTCAGATATGCTCTTAGGCCTGCAAACTGTTGACTCTGTCTTATATATCACATCTGTCTTATATATCACAATATCACAGGCTCAAGCCTGGTAGCGTGAAGCAAATTTAGCATTTCCCCTTTATGGATGGCTACAGATGGTTTCGTTCTGTACAACGTTCTGTTGCAGAAGGTAAGAGCTATGAAAGTATATGCTTACATATGTGAAGAGTATGTAAATGTCAAATGTAAGCTAGATGGGTTGGACCAGATAACCCAGAGTTTACCTCAAGTTTGATAAAACTACTTATGAAGAAAATGCTTCACATGAAAAAGGGAGAGCTCTAGCTGCAAGGAAAGCTAAAGATATCAATGATAAATTGCTGATACGAAATATTTAGACTTTAGTGTTGGTAATAATAATAGTAATTAATGACATTAATATAGTAAAAAGAAATGAGTTAAAAAGCTTATAATATGTACAGATTTTCCTGTCAAATCTAGCTTGCAAGGCCATAAAGCAGCATGAATGAGAGCTATTTTTAGTAAAGAATTTATTTCAGAGAACTCATTGTGTTGTCTCTTCCATAGTGTAGGCATTTCTGAAAATAATTTGAAGGTCACATCTGGAAGACAAGAATATATTTTCCCATAGAAGATATTAAAGGCTTTATGATTATGCCAGAGCACACAGTTAAGTATATGGAACCATCAAAGTTTGACAAGATACCTGATCTAGATGAATAACATTCCCAAATTCCAGAGGAATCATAAAGGTAAAGAAAAGCATTTAGAATGCCTTTTTTTTTTTTTTTCCCATACCTTTCCCAGCTAGGGAAACATCAAAACACAAAGAGAGGGTAGCGGTGTTTCTGTATTTTGGGGAGACTGTTGAATAGATAAGTCTATGGAATGTGTAACATGGAAAGAACAATTGTTGCTGTTTAAAGATCAGGCTAACAAACTTGATGAATGAGCACAATTTCTGTGTGAACAGCCCTGATATCTAGAGAAAAGTGAGCTAAAGGGCATATTTTGCCTGGACACAAGAGCTTCTTGAAACTATGTCATATGTAACATGCACAAAATAAATTACTTTAAAAAGTTAGACTGAGATAAACATGCAGGGCTGGTGAAATGAATTTTAGATTAATTTAGGAGAAAGAAATATGGCATGTAACCTAAATGGAAATGCCTTATAAGAGGAGATGAAGCAAATGAGGCAGAACTAGTGGTCAAAGCTGAATATCATTCTGGTATGCAAGAGGAAGGTTACTGGAAAGAGCTGATTTTGCAAAAAAATGAATGGAATAAATGCAAAATCTGT
Source organism: Forpus xanthops (assembly GCA_032466535.1). Lineage (NCBI taxonomy): Eukaryota > Metazoa > Chordata > Aves > Psittaciformes > Psittacidae > Forpus > Forpus xanthops. The sequence continues at coordinate 36,611 of JASSUY010013889.1, forward strand.
TTGTGTAAAGACAAAATAATGGCTTTAATACCACATTGTACAGAAAGAATGACTGCTTCATTTTATTTTAAGTAGTAGAGGAATGTAATTAACCCCACCCCCAGGAGCAGAACACTGTCAATAATAAGAGCTGGACATGCAGGTAATAGACCATCTGCTCAATGCTTACGCAGTTTGATAAAATAGAATACTTAATTTCTACATATAAACATCGTATGCCTACATGTAATATTTGTATGTACTTATTCTCTTCAGTGCTAAATGTATACGAGTTGGATCGATGGCAAAAGATGGATTCTATTGTGCTGAGCACTAAAATTATTAATGAGCTATGCAGAGTAGCCAACTATCTGTTTTATTTTGCTGAGACTCATTCATAGGATCATAGAATAATAGAATAGTTTGGGTTGGAAGGGACCTTTAAAGTTCACCTAGTCCAACCCCTGGGCAATGAGCAGAGACATCTTCAATTCATCCTCCTAGCATCTCTGTTATGTTCCCATTCTTTGAGCAAATAATCTTAAGGTAGAAATTGGCAGTTATTTAATGTAGCTGCAGTTTAATTTTGAGGTTAATCTGTGTCAAGCTTGTACTTTTCTTTGTTTTTTAGATGGTAGCTTTAGATTGTGGGCAGAATCAGAAAAATATGATCCACAAATGGTGAATCAAGCGGTGTGTAATGCATGTCAGTCCAAGTGAAGTAACAATAAAACTTTCAGATCATCATATTTTCATCTTCATGCCACATATGTTACAGATAAATGATCTTAAGAATATACAAGAGAATTTTGCTTTGTATTTTAGCATGTGTGTTTTTCTGCTTGTAAAGCATCTCATGCTTCTCTACTGCAAGATCAGTTGTGCTGAGTTTTCCCTATGAAGAGGAAAGAAGACATAAAGCTCTCTAAAAATAAGTAGGACACCAGCTTCTCTCATACAAATGTCAGAGATTTAAGTGCCAGTTTCTCACAGATCTGCGAGGTCAGAAAAAGACGTGAAGTCCTACATGGGAGCTGGGAATCAGCTCCTGCAAGTAGCATCATGTGAAGTTATACCTGCTCTCCCTAAAGGACTACGCATTATTGAACTTCACAGCTGTGGTGGTTTCAGGCATAGGAGGGATGCTGCAGATGGAGAAGCGAAAGCTTCTTACAGCCTTCGTGCAGAAGTAATTTCAAGGAAAGAAATGCATACTTTGGTGATTGTCATTTTTATAAGTTTTCAAGGTTGTTTAAAGCTGCCTCTGGCTTGGACTGTCAAGCAAATCCCAGGTAATGAGAAGCAGGCAGAAGAAAATAATACCTGTTTTGAGCTGTAAATGTGGTTGCAATACCCACATGCTGAGCTGATGCATCCACAGGTTTAAATTCTCTTTAGTGAATTCATTTTTTAAGTCATATAAGTTTCAAATATAATTTATTAAAATTGTTGACCAGATTTAAAAAAAAAAAAAAGAAAAATTAAAAAAAAAATCCCTTCATTCTGAAAAAATTATCTCATAATTTTAGCTGCTCAGGCAGTGTGCTTGCCCACTGCACTGTCTTTGCATTTTAACATGCTTATTTATAAATCACAATTTTTAGAAGCACCCACAGCAAACAAAATCTTGTTCCCCAGGCAGATGCATAAGATGGGCTAGAATCTCCATTTGTGCTGTGCATGCTCATTTAGATTATGGCAAAGTGGATATAAAACACTACAAGAATACAATACAAATGATGTATGCCTCTTTGCAATGAGATAAACAATTATATGTGGTATCAGAGCTCTAATTTTATGCTTGTTAGTCATCCAGTTTTGATTAAGGGATCATTTATTTTAAGAATAAGTCTGTATCATTGTTCAGGCCATTGGTAATTTGGGTTTAAAGGCACTTGGGTGCCTCAGGTGAACACTGGGCATTTCCACATTGCTCAAAAAACGCGAAAACTGACACAGGATGTTTTCCCTCCAAACACGGAAAGTCTTTCAGATTAATTCCACAGTTGTACATACTGGTGGGAGTTGTGCATATTGAGGTTTTTGATAGCTCTTAAAGTGTTTCTACATTTACACATAAGACAGATACTCTTGAACCAAGTTGAAATCAGATGAGAGGAGAGAGAGCTTTAAGCAAGGATCATAGGGCAAAGAGATTGAAATTTTCACTTCTACCCCCTAAATCTCTCTTCTGCAAGTGTTACGAGTAAACCCAGGACATTTCATCTTGAATTTTCTAGATAATTCAGTTAAGGTAACACAGAAGAGTAATTATCCCTTCTGACAGGTAGGATGTGTGACTCAATGTCAGAAGGAAGCAGTTCTTAAATGTTATCATAAGTAAATGATTCATAGAATCATAGAATAGTCAGGGTTGGAAAGGACCTTGACATCATCTAGTTCCAACTCCCCTGCAAGGGGCAGGGACACCTCCCACTAAACCATGCCACCCAAGGCTATATCCAACCCGGCCTTGAACACTGCCAGTGATGGAGCATTCACAACTTCCCTGGGCAACATATTCCAGTGCCTCACCACCCTAACAATAAAGAATTTCTTCCTCATATCCAACTGCCAGCTCCTTCAGGACCCATGGATGGATTTCATTAGGTCCCATGGACTTTTGTTTATTCAGGTTCCTAAGATGATCTCGAACCAGATCCTCTCCTACCGTGGGTCCAAGGTCTTCACACTCGCTGTCCCCGTGTCTGCCTTCCAAGACTTGAGTGGTGTGGTTAGAATATTTGCCGGTGATGACTGAGGCAAAGAAGTCATTAAGAGCCTCAGTCTTCTCCAAATCCATGGTAGCCAGTTCTCCCGATAGCTTCCAGAGGGGGGCTACGTTGTCCCTTGTCTGTCTTTTATTTGCAATGTACCTATAGAATCCCTTCCTGTTATCCTTAACATCCCTAGCCAAGTTTCATTCTAACTGGGCCTTAGCTTTCCTAACCTGGTCCC
>JASSUY010013892.1:0-50019 GCA_032466535.1 Forpus xanthops
GAAAGGAAAGGAAAGGAAAGGAAAGGAAAGGAAAGGAAAGGAAAGGAAAGGAAAGGAAAGGAAAGGAAAGGAAAAAGGAAAATAATTGAAAGAAAGAAAAAGAAAACTACATCTAGCCTTATTTTTTTATATGCAGGAAAAATGGGAGTTATATTTCCCTTTTTCCAGTCATCTGGAACTTCACCTTACTGCCAAGATTTTTCAAATATGATGGACAGTGGCTTAGCAACTTTATCTGCCAGCTCCTTCAGGACCTCTGGATACATTTCATCAGGTCCCGTGGACTCGTATATGTTCAGGTTCCTAAGACGGTCTCGAAACAGATCCTCTCCTACAGTGGGCCCAAGGTCTTCATTCTCACAGTCCCTGCATCTGCCTTCCAAGTCTTGGATGGTATGATCAGAACATTTTCCAGTGAAGACTGAGGCAAAGCATTGTTAAGAACCTCAGTTTTCTCCAAATCCAGGGTAGCCAGTTGTCCCAATGGCTTCTGAAGAGGGCTCACATTGTCCCTAGCCTGTCTTTTATTTGCAATGTACCTGTAGAATTCCTTCCTGCTATCCTTAACATCCCTAGCCAAGTTTAATTCTAACGGGGCCTTAGCTTTCCTAACCTGATCCCTAGCTTCTCCCACAACATCCCTGTATTCTTCCCAGGCCACCTGTCCTTGCTTCCACCTTTTATAAGCCTCTTTTTTTCCTTTGAATTTTCCTCAGCAGCTCCTTGTCCATCCAAGGAGGTCTCCTGGCCTTCCTGCAGTACTTCCATCTAGTAGGGATATATCTCTCCTGAGCTTGCAGCAGGTGATCCTTGAATATCAACCAGCAGTCTTGGGCCCCCCCTGTTGTCTAGGGCTATATCCCATGGAATCTTACTGAGCAGGTTCCTGAAGAGGCCAAAGTCTGCTCTCTTGACGTCCAGAGCAGTGAGCTTGCTGCACGCCCTTCTCACTGTTCTGAGGATCACAAACTCCACCATTTCATGATCGCTGAAATCAAGGCTACCCTGGAACATCACATTTCCAACCAGCCCTTCCCTGTTGTTGAGGACGAGGTCGAGCATGACACCTCTCCTTGTTGGTTCCTCTATTACTTGCAGAAGGAAGTTGTCTTCCACACAATTGAGGAACTTCCTGGATTACTTGTGCCAGGCTGTGCCGTCCCTCCAACAGATATCAGGGTGGTTGAAGTCCCCCATGAGAACTAGGGCCTGTGATCGTGAGGCTATTCCTATCTGTCTATAGAGCTCTTCATCCACCAAGTCCTCTTGGTCAGGTGGTCTGTAACAGATCCCCACAATAATGTCTCCCATCACTGTTCTCCCTTTAATTCTAACCCACAAACTCTCCGTCGACTGCTCACCTGTCCCTAGACAGAGATCCATACTCTCCAGGCTATCCTTAACATAAACAGCAACTCCCCATCCCGCCTACCGGGCCTGTCTTTCCTAAAGAGCCTGTAACCTTCCATTCCAACACACCAGTCTTAAGAGCCATCCCACCATGCCTCTGTGATACCTATGATATCATACCCCTGTAGAGGTGCACACATCTCCAATTCCTCTTGTTTGTTACCCATGCTATGGGCATTTGTATAAAGACATCTGAGCCAAGCTCTGACCGAACCTGGAACAACTGGAGTATCTCTACACTGCTCCAAACATTTATTATAGGTGTTGGCAAGAGACTGGTTCTGTTGGGATGGAATGATGCCCCCCTCCCCCAGCACATCTAGTTGAAAGTATCCTTGACCAGTCTGGCAAGTCTCTTACCAAATCTTCTTTTCCCTTTGTCAGACCAGCTCCACCAGCCCCCAGTAGACCTGGCCTACTAAATTGAATCCTGTGTTCTAGGTGCCAAAACCCCTGACTCTATCACCACCCTTCTAACCATTTATTAGCCTGATCAGTCCTCCTAGCCTCGTTAAGGTCCTGCCCTGTATCCTGGAGAACTGAATAAAAGGCAATTTGCACTCCAGAGCCCCTAACCACCTCTCCCAGAGTTCTGTAGTCCTTCTTTATGCTCTCCAGGCTACTGCTATCTATAGCAGTAGCACCCATATGGATCGCTAGAAATGGGTAATAGTCAGTGGGACTGACTAGAGCAGGCAGCCTCTCTGCAACATCCCTAATCTGTGCCCCTGGTAGGCAACACACCTCCCTTGAGACTGGGTCTGGCCAACAGATGTGTGCCTCTGTTCCTTTCAGAGTAGAGTCCCCTACTACTACATCCCACCGCCTTTTCCTGGCAGCACCAGTAGCAATCTTTATCAGTGCATCAGCTGGTTTTTCATGGTGCGGTTCCTGGTGGGAGTGTGGTTTGTCATCAGCCCCCTGAAGGACAGCAAAAGAGTTCTGGGTAGGAACAACAGATTTAGGAGGAAGCCCCGTGCTTTTAACTGTCTTCTTCCTCCTTTTTTTTATTTTTTTTTTTTTTCCTGTCTCTGTTTCCCAGCTTCCTGGGTTAGCAGCCTCTTTACCTGCATGAGCGACAGGAGATGTTTGAGGCCCCTGCACAGTCAGGTCCTGCGGCAAGCAGCGCTGCTTCCCCGCAGTTTCTCTCACACCTTTCAGCCTAGCGACAGTGTCCTGCAGCTCAGACATCTGCTGGGGGAGGATCTCCACCAGGGATCACACAGTGCAGCCCTGCCCATTGTGCACCCTCTTCTCAGGAGAGCAGTGCAAGCGCTCTCTGCAGTCCGAGCTCGGCACCGCAGCCTCCCTTCTCATCGGCTCGCTCTGGGTGCCTACATTGGCCACCGCCGGGGCAGCCAGAGCAGAGCTCTCAGGCTGAACTCTGGTCATACGGCGAGTGCTCACCATCCCGCTCGCCTGCCCGAGCGAAGTGCTTCGAACCCGCCCTGTTTGCACGCCCTGTTCTCTGCACCCCTGGTCGCTTGCTCTCCCTTGGGCAGGTTTTTAACCTCTCAGGGCTGCCGCAGCTCCTCCTGGAGCCCCCGCACTTTGAGTCAGCTCCTCACATCCGCTGAGCTGCCGGCTCCTTGGGGAAGCCCTGTTGAGGACCCGAGGTTCCCTCGGTGCCTGTTGCTGCTCTGATTTCAAGCTCTTGGACGCCGGGCCTATAACCCCCATTTTCAAGAACGGGAAAGTGGATGAGCCAGGGAACTACAGACCAGTCAGCCTCACCTCTGTACCAGGCAAAATCTTACAGCGGATTTTCCTGGAAGGCATGCTGTGGCACATGAAAAACAAGAAGGTGGTTGGTGACAGCCAGCATGGCTTCACTACAGGGAAATCCTGCCTAACCAATTTCATGGCCTTCTATGGTGGGGCTAAGGAACTGATGGACAGGGATAGAGCAGTTGATGTCATTTACCTAGACTTGTGCGAAGCGTTTAGCACTGTCTCACATGCCATCCTTGTCTCTAAGTTGGAGAGAAATCAGTTTGAGAGGTGGAACTCATAGCAGCCTTCCAGTATCTGAAGGGGGCGTATAGGGATGCTGGGGAGGGTCTCTTCATTAGGGACTGTACTGAAAGGACAAGGGGTAATGGGTTCAAACTTAAACAGGCGAAGTTTAGATTGGATATGAGGAAGAAATTCTTTACTGTAAGGGTGGTGAGGCACTGGAATGGGTTGCCCAGGGAAGTTGTGAATGCTTCATCGCTAGTGGTGTTCAAGCTCAGGTTGGACATAGCCTTGGGTGGCATAGTTTACTGTGAGGTGTCCCTGCCCATTGTATGGGAGTTGGAACTAGATGATCTTCAGGTCCTTTCCAATCCTAACTATGCTGTGATTCTATGATATTAAGTTCTGTACTGTAGTATTATTTGCAGTACAACTTTAAATTACTTACTGCATTATCAGTTTCTTCTATAATAAAGTCCCTTTGTTCCATAGGGATGTTCTGTAATGCATCATTACGTGTCTTCTCGCTGATTTTCTCAAGGGGTTTCTAATGTAATATTCATCATACATATCTTTAGACGTCCGTATAGCAGATGTCTAAATCGAGCTGTTCATTTTAGGCTTCTGTTACAGTCAATGATGAGAAATAGTCATTCTCAGACATTATTTCTCTGACCTTTTTCAGCTGTCTACTTTATGATTAAATTAATCATGCCCAGAAAGCATTTAATTCCCTTTACAAGCCACAAAGAAAATTCGGGCTGGTTAGCTCAGATGTAGGTAGCTGAGGTTCAGTCCAGTCACCCTTCAACAGCTGATGCAGATGCTCTAGCTGGTTTAATTATTAAAACCGTGTTTGAGGATAGATTGAAATATTGAATGTCCTCAAAAAGTCACAATTTTCTTATGAATAAAAAGTTTCTGAGGGAAAATAATTTTGAGTAATTCTGAAAGTTTTGCTGATATGAAATAAAAACTTTTAATTTCCATTTATTTTTTCAATATTGTTTTAGAACTCTCAAAATAACAGTGTTTTATTTGTTTGATGGAATTATATATGTTTGTTCCTTCATTGGTTATTTTGTGTTGTTTTGGTAAGAAGTTGTGTTTCAGCAGGATCTAAGGTTGCTTAACTGCTTTGTCTTACTTGCTGTCCTGGTCACGTGCGATATTCTAACTTTCAGACGAAGACAGAAATTGTTACTTCTTCTAGAACAATAGGGGACATTGACACAATAAAGGCTGCCAAGTGTTAGGTGGTGTAGACAAATACACAATGGATACAGCAAACTAAAATATTTCAGAACATTTAGAAAATCGGATGAAATTTTCTCACCACACTTCAGCACAAAGTTACTTTACCTACTCTGTGTTTACATCTAAGCTTTGTGTTTAGGTTTCTGTTCAAATGAACAGATTTCTATAACTTAGTTCAGGTGTTGATTCAGACATCTAGGACTTGACTCAAACACAAACATCTAACCCAAAATATCTGCATACATGTATGTATGACACAGAATAAAAAAAACCTTCTAAAGGTCTCTAAAGAGATAATGTGGAATCCCATAATGCGTCCATTCAGCACAAACAAGGCTACTGCACTGCACAGGAGTGCATTTCATTTGCCTAAAAGTACATATCTAAAAGTGTGTATTTGCTATAGTATAACTATGAGATCATACTTGTTTTCCCAGGAAATTATTAGATTATATAATTTGCACAAAGTATGGGTTAGATTTCCTCATGATTTTATGCCATTAGCATTTTCTCTCAACCTTCTTCATACTTCTTATTATCTTCCTGTTGAAGGGCAAAAATATTCAACAAATAAATAACCAAACTCAAAGAAAAATTGGATGTTGTGACAGAACAAAAATCTAGGCAATAACTATGCTCAGAACTTGGGCTAAAAGTAAAGAATTCCAGAAACTTAATTCTGGAATTTGGAATAGGTAGGTTAGGGACTGAATGAAAGTCAGGTAAGTGGACTCGAGAAACTGAGAAAGCACCAAAACTAAATGAAAATAAGAGGGATCAGAGTTAAAACAATTACAAGTTTGGCCAGAACTTTAGCTAAGTGGTACGTTGAACAGCAGCATCAGTTAAAGGGGTTCATGCACATGACAAATGCTGGGATTAATCACTGGCCTATAGGTCAAAAAAAGATGAGGGCTGATTTATCCTTTCAGGAAAGTAGGAAGCAACAATTTAAAGGAAGTAGAATAGCAACACTGGAAAGGAAGAGATTTTGTAAAACACTTGAACTGTTTTGATGATTATGGTAGCCAAGCTTCCTGTTGGTTCTTGAATATCTTGACTTTCAAGTTCTCAGTGCTGACATTCAATATGTGCTGACATTCAATATGTGCTAACATTCAATATGTACTAACATTCAATATTCAATTTATAAATTAATGTTTCTGTCATGAGTTCAGCAGCAGCAGACATTTTTCTCCTTTGCAGTAGCTGGTGCAATGCTGCTTTTTCAACTTTCAGCCTGGGAACAGCGCTGTTAACACCAATGTTTATAGTTATGGTTTAGAATGTTTTGGTTGACCAAGGACTTTTTGAGTCTCATGCTCTGCCAGGGAGGAGGGGAAGCCAGGAGGAAGCAGAGACAGGGCACTTGACCCAAACTGACCAAAGAGATATTCCATACCACAGCACATCATGCTCAGGATGTAAAAACGAAGAGAAGAGACCTGGAAACGTGGGAGTGTATTGCTTTGTCGGGCTGGGTGTATAGGTGGTGAGCTATTGTATTCTCTTCCCTTGTATTTCTCTTGTATTATTAGTGGTGGTAGCAGTAGTGATTTGTGTTACACTTTAGTTACTAAATTGTTCTTATCACAACCTGTGGGAGTTGCATTATTTCAATTCTCCTCCCCATCCCCCCCGGTACTGGGGGAAGGTAGAGGGGGAAGTGAGTGAGCAAAACTGCGTGAGGGCCTTAAACCATGACAGTTTCATAATTACAAGAAAAGAAATCCTCCTCCTAAAAGGGATCAAGCACACAAACATGTATCTTTGAAAACTCTATTGTGTGTATTACCTTGGTGTTTAAAGTCAAAGAGACTTTTTTTAATTATTATTTTCTAAGTAAGTAATATCTCTTTCATTTTTAAAAGACATAAATGCTGACCACAGTGCAGTTTTACTTTTATTTTACTTTTACTGGAAAAGTAATGGCTTATGATCTTAACAGAACATTGCAGAATATGTGTTATAGTTTCATAATTACATGTGACAGTGACAGTCAGCTAATGACCTGGTAACTGGTTATTGTAAAGACAAACTATCAGTTTAAAATTATAACTCTATGCTATTCGTTTTTCCTTAGATTAAGCATTTAGAAAGAGAAAAGGGAGTTGAAGTTACAGCAGATCTATTGCCACAAAGATTATTTACCGATTCTTCTTCACTGTCCTTTGTAAAATGTATGCAGATAATTCCATTTTGGAACAATAATATTCATAAGTAATAATAATAAGTAATAAGAAAAAGTGATTTTTATCATTGTTATATATTTATTTATTAATATGGTTATTACTTCCTTATTCACTAATGAATCAATAAGAATATGAATAATATATATCAAATAATTAAATAATATATAAATAAATGTGAAAAATAAATACAAAATAATATGAAAAATAATAATGAAATATATTGAGTAATACGAAAAATAAATGTGTTTTGTCCAAGCTGCACAAGTGTTTTTCTAGTCTTTTAAGGAAGATTGGAAGAAGCTTTACAGAATATAACATCACAAACTTCACAGCTCATCAATTTAGTCTTGATTTGCATTGTTAGGTTGATGCCACACAAGTTAATACCTAGGAGAAAGATGGAATTAGGTAGCTTTGCAGGTTGTTACTGGTCTTAAAACTTTTGCAACAGGGCCAGGATCCTCCTTTTCTTTACATTACATCTTCCTACACTACAATATCTCTCTCAGTCCCAAGAGAAAAAAACAAACCCTCATCTTCTCTTGCTAACTGATCAGATTCTACTAATACAATCAAGGTCTGCTCCCCATAAATACTATCTTAGAAAACGTTGTTCCACTATGCTGCGTACAATTCCATGTTATACTGGTCTTGAGAGTGTTGAAATCAGATTAATTTATGTGTTTGGTTAATTTCCTAAAATGTAAGGTCAATATATTACCACTATAGAGAGGGCAAATACAGGTTTGAACAGAAAATAAAATGCTCTCCTAGGGTGATAAAATCTCATTCTCTGCAGCTTGTTGGGACATGTACGTTTTTTATTGTATTTATATAATTGTATTCAAATTCATGTCAGTTTGTATATAACTCCAAAAATAGATTTCTTTTTCTTCTGACATGATAAGTACATCTGGAAATTACACTAGAGACCGTAAACCTGAAAGGGGAAGACACTTCTCAAGAAAACAACTTAATTGCATATCAAAATTAATTAAGACATACCTGTCAACATTTGAGGTTTTTTATAAGAAATTTAATGCAATAGACTTATTCCACTGTGGCAGCTGTCTGTAATGGTACTGTATTTCCTAACTGAAAAGTAATGAACAAGTAGCTCAGGGAGTGATAAAATCATCTTACACGCAAGAGATTACTTTTAGCTTATCATCCTGCACACTCATTTGCTTATACTCTGGAAATGATATTTTCTTTATTTGTTGTTGCTGGTTTTGGGTTGTTTGGTTTTTGTTTGGTTTTTTTGTTTTGTTTTGTGTTTTTTTTTAATTTACCAGTGCAAATAAGATTTACATTTGAGGAAAATTTTACTTCACTCATTTTTTGCAGTTATTCAGGACCACAAATTGACATTGTTCTTTATAGATGCTTTCTTCAAAACATTTGTCTCTCACCACAGGCAACCTTATACAGGGACTAGTCAATGATCAGTCTAAATGGAAGCCCTTTTCATACAAGTAAGTGTTCAGCTGGAACCTCCTTATTTGTAGAATCACATAATCATTTAGGTTGCAGAAGACCTTTAAGATCCTTGATTCCAACCATTAACCTAATACTGCCAAGTTTACCACTAAACCATGTCCCTAAGTGCCATGTCTACACATCTGTTAAATACTTTCAGGGATGGGAACTCCATCCCTCCCTTGGGAAGCCTGTTCCAATAGTTGACAATCCCTCTGAAGAAGACAAAATTGCATCATCTTTTCACTCAGCAGCTGCATTGATTTAAGTGCGATATCAAAGCAATACTATTGCCATGACACAACATATGACCACATGGGGCAAGAGAATGGGGAAAGTCACAGAGCTTTTCACCTTTCAAAGACAGTGACTAACCCTGTTTTTTGGTCTGTTGAGAGAGGATTGAGAAAATACTGCTGACTGGTAGAGAGCTGTTTGATAATCATGTGCTCTTATTTCTTCAAAGGTATCAAGCCTGAAGAGAGATTAATATCTTAAATGTGATAACAAATGAAATACTGAAGCTCAGTTCAGTTTTAAAAAGGAAAAGTACGAGCCATACTCTAGGAAAAAAATTCTCAGTCTCCTGTTCCAGAATGTTCTCCCATAGATCCTGTTGTTATATCTACCAGGCCTTACAGATTATTTTCATTTTCTGAGGTACAGAAATCGGTATCTAGTCAAAGTAATGAATGGAGTTCTGAAAACTAAGTAAAGGTATTCAGTTTACTGGTTTGTGTAGATGGTTCATGTTACGCAACACTTAAAACTCACAGCAATGTGAAAACACACTCTGACATGAGGATGAAAGTGTAAAAGTCTGCACAGAATGAAATACAGAATGAATCTTTTTTTCATGTATTTTCTTCACACATATATTCAATAAAAAATAAGCTAATTGTCATCCTAAAACTATCTCTGATGCCACTACTTGCCCTTGTGCATTATGATGTATGGGCCCAAATCTGCGACTCTTAATTGAGCAGGGTACCATTGAAAACAACAGGATTTCATTTGATTAAGGACTGAGAAATACATCCCCATGTGTGCACTTTTTTGTTCATGCTTAGTCAGACAGTAAGTCATGCAAAAGCTCTTTTTAATTACATTTTTCAGATGGTGACGTAATTGGTTGGATGAATATCTTGCTTGATTCCTGAAGGGGAGACTTTCCAAATGAGACAAATATCATTCTGAAATACAAAACCTTGAGAATACTTTTGAGTAGATTATTATTTATTGCTTACATTCAAATAAATAGAAAATAAGATACAAATTTATACATTATGGCTGTTTTTTAATCAGCATTCTGAGAATATTTAAAGTATGTCAGAACCATTGTCTTACTCTTAGTGTAGTTAAAGCAGATATGCTTTTCAAGAAAACTAGACACTGCTGCCACGGAAAAGTTGTAGTATCATGTAAAGCATAGGTAGATGTTCAACAAACAGGCAGAGAATTTTAATGGTTTTTTATTTTTCTTTCTTTTTTTTTTTGTTTTCTGTCATGGTCAGCTCACCAGGGAAAGAGATGGGAAAATCTGAAGAAAGTTGCTAAGTACCAGAAACCCACATAGACAGTGACATCCCCACTGAGAAAAAAAATTATGTGTAAAAAAACTTTTACCTTATTTTTTTAAACTGGCAAAAAAATCCCATTTGTCTTCATCTGCAATTTCTTCCCCGCCCCAGAAACAAGCTCAACACCCAGAAAGCCAAACATATCCTGGGCTACATCAGAAAGAGTTTGACTAGCAGATCAAGGGAGGTGATCCTGCCACTCTACTCTGCTCTCATGAGACCTCATTTGGAGTATTACATGCAGTTCTTGTGTCATCAACATAAAAAGGACATGGAACTGTTGGAACAAGTCCAGAGGATGATCAGGGGACTGGAACACCTCCCCTATAAAGATAGGATGATAGAATTGGGGCTGTTCAGCCTGGAGAAGAGCAGGCTGCATGGAAACCTCATAGCAGCTTTCCAAAATCTGAAGGAGGCCTATAGGGATGCTGGGGAGGGACCCTTCATGAGGGACTGTAGTGAGAGGACAAGGGGTAACGGGTTCAAACTTAAGCAGCAGAATTTTAGATTGGATCTGAGGAAGAAATTCTTTTCTGTGTGGGTGGTGAGGCACTGGAATTGATTGCTCAGGGAATTTGTGAATGTTCCATCTCTGGAGGTGTTCAAGCCCAGGTTGGACATAGCCTTGGGTGACATGGTTTAGTGTGAGGTGTCCTTGCCCATGGCAGGGAGGTTGGAACTAGATGATCTTAAGGTCCTTTCCAGCCCTAACTATTCTATGATTCTATGATTTGGGCTAAAATGGCCAATAATAGGCATTAATCTTTAATAGGCTTGTCAGACAACAAGAAGAAAAAACAAAGGCATCAATATTATTCATTCACGTTTTGTTCCCAATATACTATGCAATCTGAGAAATTATTCACTATTTAATTGAGCTCATACTGGGATATAATATCTTTTATTTTAAGCAGTTTCCTTAAGTCTGGCTTCAAGCAAGTTAACTGATTTAACCATTGGAATTTTAATCTACAAAAGGAAATTGGATGTGTGTGGGGGTGAGATTTGTACTCATTTTAACCCTTATTCCTCTCACGTCTCTTACAAGCAAAATTCCTACTGAGATGAAAATGAAAACAGCTACTTCATATCCCTGTGGACCCTATGTCTCTTACGTATGTAATGTATTGGATGAATGCGGTGTGCTGAGACTGGTATTAACATTTTTATGTATCTTGGGCTTTCTAGGTACATTTAAGTCATTTAAAAATGAGCATATTTGACTTTTGGAAGGAGAATATGTCTGAATCTAATAAACAGGAGTTGCAATCATTTCTGAGTAGCAATAAATTTTTCTGATGTGTAAATTATTTACTGTACTTAATGGCTTGTGGATTGTGTTAACAATAACCATATGGTCCAGTAGAATGTCTCTTGTAATGCATGTTTCTAGACATACAGCAATAAGATGTGCTTCCAAAAATATATTTTAGCTCCTGTGTTTTCTTATCCCTATGTTAATGCTAAGTGCTGGAATCAGGCTGACTTTCACCTTGTTCAGTGTTTGACAGAATTATTTCCTCTTTCATTTGCTATGGATATTAACCCCATTTCTCTTTACAACCCTTCTGGGGCACATACCAGTTTTGTTTTGCTCTCTTACCCAGCAGATGTTTTATACTTCCTTTTGCCTTTCACTAATGTCACCATCACCATCAACTTCTAAATGTTTAAGTCCACCAGGGACACAGTTCAGGCTGCCAGCAGCACTTATTAGTCCTGTGTCCAATCCTGATGATTTTACTCAGCTAAATCCTAATTTCACACACTGTCTGTTTTTTCTGAGGCTGTCAGTGAATGAAAGAATCTACCAAACTATCTAGCAGAATCTGATGCTTCCCCACACAAATGAGGGAAACAAGACACTGCATTTTAAAAGCACGACTATTGCACATTGTTTGTGTATGAGGTTTTGTTTGGTTAATTTTTAATTCTGTAGCTCTGTTACTCATTTTACTCTTTTGTGCAGACTAAAAGAATAACATAACTTTTTAAAGATTGATTCAGACAAGCTAAAGACCTTCTGTGATTAAGTTGTTGTGGCTTCTTGAGCTCCATTTGATATTTAAAATGTAAAGTAGAGATAAAGATTTGCGATTAACTTTAAAATAAGTATTTCTAATATGGATTAAACTTAGATTCCATTAGGCAACTTTTTGGTATATCCTAAACAGCAAAACATTGCTACAAACATATTAATTGAGTTTTAATTATAAGATAGATGTTTGCATGATATGACTGCTAAGCATTCTTGAACCTGTTTCTAAAAATGAACTAACATTCTGAGACATATTATGAAAGTTTTAGCTGAGTAACTAAGTTATAAGATGAAGCAACTTATAATAACAAAAACAAGCTGAACCCCACAACTGAACACAAATTAAGCAGTCAGGCATTTCATATAACCTTTATTGTCATGATTACTTTTCCATGTGAGTCCATCTTCTGATACAAAATCAGATGAACGTATATTAGCTACGGCAGCTATAGTGTATACATCATCCTGAGCTGTGTAATTATTAGCATTGGATAGTTAAAGAAAAAAATGTTTACACTCACTAGCTATGAGAAGAAAACATGGATAGGCATACAGTAAAGTATGGAATAGTCATTAGCCCTCTTTAAATAGCTGCTTAACAATCACATTATATAGTCATTACATTAAATCATAGAATCATAGAATCATAGAATAGTTAGGGTTGGAAAGGACTTTGAGATCATCTAGTTCCAACCCCCCTCTCATGGGCAGGGACACCTCACACTAAACCATGTCACCCAAGGCTATGTCCAACATGGCTTTGAACACCGCCAGCAATGGAGCATTCACAACTTTCCTGAGAAACCAATTCCAGTGCCTCATCACCCTTAAAGAATTTTTTCCTCAGATCCAAACTAAACTTCCCCTGTTTAAGTTTGAGCCAATTACCCCTTGTCCTCTCACTACAGTCCCTCATGAAAAGACCCTCCCCAGCACCCTCATAGGCCCCCTTCGGATACTGGAAGGCTGCTATGAGGTCTCCATGCAGCCTGCTCTTCTCCAGGCCGAACAGCCCCAATTCTATCATCCTATCTTCATAGGGGAGGTGTTCCAGTACCCTGATCATCCTCATGATCCTCCTTTGGACTCATTTCAACAATTCTGTGGCTTTTTTTATGTTGATGACACCAGAACTGCACACAATATTCCAAGGGAGGTCTCACAGGAGCAGAATAGAGGGGCAGGGTCACCTCCTTGGACCTGCTAGTCATGTTCCTTTTGATGCAGCCCAGGATATGTTTGGCTTTCTGGGCTGCAAGGACTCATTGCTGGCCCATGTTCATTCTCTCATAGACCAACACCCCCACGTCTTTCTCCTCTGAGCTGCTCTGAATCTCATCTCTGCCCAACCTGTAGCTATGCCTGGGAATGCTCCCACCCAGGTGTAGGACCTTGCACTTGACATGGTTTAACTTCATAAGGTTGGCATCAGCCCACCTCACAAGTGTGTCAAGGTCCCTCTGGATGGCACTACTTCCCTCCAGCCTATCTGTCGAACAACACAGCTTGGTGTCATCAGCAAACTTCCTGAGGACGCACTCAATCCCACTGGCCATGTCACTGTCAAAGATGTTGAACAAGACCCGTCCCAACACCAATCCCTGAGGGGCACCACTTGTTACTAGTCTCCAGCTGGGCATTGAGCCACTGAGTGGTCCACCTATCAAATTGATGTCCCTCCAACTTAGAGACCAGGATGTCATGTGTCAATCACTTTGCACAAGACTAGGTAAATGACATCAACTGCTCTACCCTTGTCCATCAGTTCCGTAGGTCTATCATAGAAGGCCACTAAATTGGTCAGGCAGGATTTCCCCTTAGCTGGCTGTCATCAACCACCTGGTTGCTTTAGCATGCCTTCCAGGAGAATCTGCTCCAAGATTTTGAAAGGCACAGAGGTGAGGCTGACTGGTCTGTAGTTGCCTAGCTCATCCATTTTCCTCTTTTTGAAAATGGGGGTTATATTTCCCTTTTTCCAGCCATTGGGAACTTCACCTGGCTGCCATGATTTTTCAAATATGATTGACAGCAGCTTAGCAATTTCATTTGCCAGCTCTTTCAGGACCCGCGTATGGATTTCATCAGGTCCCATGGATCTGTACACATTTAGGTTTTTAAGAATGTCTCAAATCACGTCTTCTCCTACAGTGGTTCCAAGGTCTTCATTCTCACAGTCCCTGTGCCTGCCTTCCAAGACTTGGGTGCTGTGGTCAGAGCATTTGCCAGTGAAGACTGAAACAAAGAAGTCATTAAGAACCTCAGCCTTCTCCAAATCCAGGGTAGCCAGTTGTCCCAATAGCTTCTGGAAAAGGCCCATGTTGTCCCTGTTCTATCTTTTATTTGCAATGTACCTATAGAATCCCTTCCTGTTATTTTTCACATCCTTAGCCAAGTTTAATTCTAACTGGGCCTTAGCTTCCCTAACATGGTCTCTAGCTTCTCTTGCAATTTCCCTGTATTCTTCCCAGGCTGCCTGTCCTTGCTTCTATTTATTTTTTATAAGCCTCTTTTTTGCTTCAAATTTTCCTCAGCAGCTCCTTATCCATCCAAGGAGGTCTCCTGGCCTTCCTGCAGCACTTTCTTCTAGTTGAGATGCATCTCTCCTGAGCTTGCAGCAGGTGATCCTTGAATAAATTTTCTTATCCTAGTAATTCTTTTTCCTTCTAAGCCTGTTTTTCATCCATTACTGGTCCTTGTTCTCTTGGATCTCTGCTTCAGGTCACGGCTAAGGAAACTGAGGCAAATATTTTCAAAGTCTAGGTTGAAGGCAAGGCTGCTGTTCTCTATTTTTCAAATAAGTGTAGCAAGAAAAAATTCTGGGATCCAGAGTCATAGATAACTTGGGAATATCACAAAAATATATTAGATGATATCCTAACAGAGTGTACTTTGTGCATGGCCGAGTGCAGGTTCCTAGTACAGTACTGACCCAATACCTTATCTGTTCTCCATGATATGCAAACACTTACTGCTAAAACTGTGCATATCAAGTGAGACTGATTGCATTGCACCCAAATACACTGGAAACATTAACTTGCTTTTGTTTTTAAAGGATCTTTTGTTGTTTGTGAATAATAAGGGATTACTATCTCGCAGCATCGTTACAACATTTGATTAACATTTGTGAAGTGTTTTGAGACACTTATTTGGAAGGCAATAAAAACTACTAAGTATTGTTATTATCCTTTCTCTGAATTCCCCCAAGTTTCAGGCAGCTCATAACATTTTAGGGAAAGACAGTCAGAGTAACCCCATAGACTCTATTAAAGCAATGTATCTCACCTGTTCACCGATAATTTCTATTTTATGCTTTTAGATTTTTCTATGTTCTGTTGCTTTCCTTCAGCCGAGTAATGTATGAGACAGAATGATAAGTCTGCTATGATGAAAATGGGGCTGTTCCCAAGACTGGGACTTTTGATCTTGGAAATCTGCTTTTACAATAGCATCTCTAAAAAGAAGAAAAACAAGTAACAAAAATAAACAACAGATATTAAAAATACAGACTATGTCAGATATCTCTCAGAGGTTTAGTATGTACCAAATGACTTTACTGAGAAATTCCCAGCTGTACAGGTAGATCTTGTTTTTTTTTCCAGTTTGTACACTTCACTTTTTCTATATCAGTTGGGCGTCTGAGTTAGTTTTGCATTTCTGACACAGAACTAAGATCAGATATTTTGAAGTCAGTCCAAGGCTACACAAATTGAGAAGTGTGGTTGTGGTCTGTATGTATGTGTATCCAGATACGCCACAGTTTGATACACAATATTTAATACAATTTGAATGTTACCTGTCTCTGCATATATTGGTAACTGAATGGCTGCTGGCAACTACTCTTCAAACAGTGCAGCGTCTTAGGTTTTGTAAAGATTTCAGATATAATTCAGTTGTTTTTTAGCTGCTCAGTGCTTCCAGATGAAAACTGATCAGGACTCTGGCAGATACTGTAAAACAGAAATACAAACCAAGTTTTCTTGTTACTCCTGTCACAGGGCTTGAGAGGGTACAACAGTAGGAGAGAAATACTGAGAAGCAGTCTTGCCACTGTCTACTGACCTGGATACAAACAAATCAGGAGCCATGCTAGTATTCCTATTTTCTGCCCTTTCTTTCCTCCTTCCAGCCTTCAGGAAAACAAAATTTTTATAAAAAAGAAGCAAATCTTAGAAAGTTACACAATTTTAACATATATCCCTCCTCTGTGGTATGTTTCTTTGAGCTTTAGAGTAGCAGACAGCAGTGCAGCAGCAGAAGTTTTAGCACACAAAATGTCTCTATTTGTTAAAGCAAAACATAAGATAGGAGCAACACAGCATGTCAGAAATCCTTACAGTCAAACAGTAAAAAAAATCCAGAGAGAGAAAAAAGCCACAGGCATAAATTTGTAGGAGCTTCACTTTTGGTTATCAAAGATGGGGAAGGGAGAAATGTAGAGGAAAAACATTTTTAAAAATCACCCCTCAGATTATTCCAAAACCTGTTAATTTTTCATCTTCTGCTCCCCTCCCAATTTCTGTACTGCTTCTATTGTTTTCCATTTAGATAATGGAAATGTAGACAGGTATAGTATTTTTTTTAGTTAAATTGTTGTCAAATTTTTAATATCCTTTGCAATTTGTGCTGCATAATCTAAGTTTTCATTAAAAAGTGATATTTCTAGCACAGATGGTAATGAAGATAACCATAAAACATCAACTGAATATAAACCAGGACACTGATGACTTTCATATGTTGACTACAGCTTGAAATTATAGCTCTGAAAAAATATAGTCCAGTGGATGATTAAGTCTATTTGTCTCAATGCCTGGTTAACACCTGCAATGTCTAAACTGAAGGACCTAAGGACACCTCCAGACAAACAGGTCTAGGTGGAAGTGCCAAATAAGTTTTCAACACATTATAAGGCATGACCAAGTCTCTCCCCTCTTCCTTCTGCATATCTTGTTCTCTCTCCAAACAGTGACCCAGGTGTACAACTCAGATGAGATCAGTGGTGTGTTCAGAGAAGGTCTGCAATTTCTATGATCCTGTGGCAAGGCTTTAGAGAATGCCCTGAAGGATTTCTTAGAGTCATGTTCTTAACCCTCAGTCTAATGATCCTTATTCTCAAGTGCAAGGGAGTTTGAGCTTTGTATTTCAGTAAGACAAGTTTTCTCTGTCAGTAACAACTTTGCCTTACACAGGAAAATATTTTTAAGCATAATCTTGATTGTGGTTTTAACCAGACACACCTAGCTTATTTACAAATGGAAAGCAGTTTAGTAGGCAATACATAGCAACAGAAAGGTAATGTTACAGTCATGGAGATACTGAAATCTACTCCCCACCTAATACTTTTCATAGAATGCATTCGGTTGTGCTGTGTATGTTATTTCACAAACTAAAAAAGTTCCAGGAACAATCAGGATCTCCAGGGCAAGCCCTCCCCCTTGCTAATGCTTTCCTTCAGTCCTGTGATGCTCAAAAAAAGAATTACTGAGATAAACCAGGCAAAAACTTAAACCAGGACAACTGTTGCAAAAAGATTTTAAAGGGCAAAGAACAGTTCTGCCTCAAAAGATATTTTATTTTCTTTTCTTTTCTTTCCTTTTCTTTTTTTTCTTTTCTTTTTTCTTTTCCTTTTCTTTTCTTATGTTTTCTTTTGTTTTTTTCTTTTCTTTTCTTTTTCTTTTCTTTTCTTTTCTTTTCTTCTCTTTTCTTTTCTCTTTTCTTTTTTCCTTTTCTTTCTTTTTTCCTTTCTTTTATTTTCTTTTTTATTTTCTCTTTTTTTTTTTCTTTTTTGTTTTGTTTTTCCTGTGGTAATTCATTCCCACATGTAAGAGCAACCTGCTTAGTGTAGCCAGTTGGTGCAACTTCACACAAAAAAAGAATGCTTGTCCTTAAGAAAGATAATGAAACTGTTTGCTCCAATGGCAACTTATTTTTATATAGCTTATGTTATAAGCCGAATCTGACCTGACAGCATCCTTGTAAAGCTTCTTTGAAGTACTGAAATACAGATTATGAAAGTCTGTGGGGGTTTTCTTATGAAGAAGGTATTAGGATTTTCACTTTTCATCTTTGTTTTAGAATTAGACTCTTGAAAAGGTCTGTGTGAACTCTCTTCAGATGCTTCAGTTTATTTGCCAGACTACTGCACAGCAATGCAAAGCATATTAATTCTTGGCACAAACGTGTCTCCAAGGAACAACAGGACACCTTCTGTCCTATAATTAAACTGAACCTGTTCTTGGATCTGTTTATCTAATCTGGTGCCATCTTCTGACTGATGATCCTTTGGTGAAGTACTGGTGCAATGCATCATCGAAGTAAGATGCTGTGATAATGCATTACTGGGGTGGGGGATCAGGTTTGGTTTACTCCTAGCATCAAATGAGAGCACAGGGCTTCCCCAGGACCATGTGACCATTCTAATCTCACAAGTGTTTTCACAACACTGTCAACAGAGTTCAGAGGAGGGTGAAGCGTGTGATGTAATCATTTACACATTTTACAAGTAAAACAGTGTTTTTTTAATAATTCATGCAAAAAGACTGGGCAGTTTAAATTTCTCTAGAAGACCTTTGTTGGTATGATGTTGGAAATAAGTAAGTATTAATGCAGGTAAAAGGAGAATTGCAGACATTTGCTGGAGATAAATCAATGTTGGGAAGGGATTATCGCCATCCCCTAAAAAAAAACAAGCACAAAAACCCACCAACCAACAAAAAAACCACCCCCCACCCCCATCCCCTTTTTCACATGTGGGGAATTTGGACATTTTGCCTCACTGCTTCCTTTCTCTCTGAATCTGCTACTAGACTACAAGGATTTCTTGGGATCCTGGGATCCAGTTATCTCTATTTCAGGAACACAGCATCTTTCAATTTTCCTTCTTCTGATATAGAAAATGATTATATTAATTGCCAATAATTCATACAACAAAATGTGTCACAGAATTAATTTCAGCATTCAGGAAGTCAGATGTATTTGAGGAGCAGCATTTAAGTGCATGATTGACTTTAAGTATGTGCTTAGGTCAATAAACTTTAATGAGGCAATGCTTAATGGCTTTCGTCAATCAGGGCAAAGGTAGTCTCTGTTGACAGCTTACAGCTTTAAGTTTAGACATGAACATTATTTTAGGATTTAAATACCTACTCAAACTAACAGCAGTATTTAAAGAGGTTTTCAGAGCCACTGCATTCCATAATATGTGAATTTTTATGTTCTAAATTGAGCAACCAAAAACCCAAATGTTTAAAAATGTTAAAGCAACATTCACATTAATAGTCACTCTGTCCAGTCTCTAGTCTAAAGTAAAAAACCACACATAATTCTGTTTTAGTGAACTGCAGTACATTATAATAGATTTTAAACCCATTTGGTTACATATTTTCCACCTTCTGTCTCCTGGTTATGCATTGACTATACATTTTTTGAAGGGGTTAAATTTGATTAAGTCCAAGACATAATTTTCATACTGTACACCAGTGCTATATTTAGATTACCTTATGATGAAAAGAGGACTTGTGTTAGCACAGAATAGGAAAGTCACCTTCTTAACCTCATATGATATATTCAAATGAGAAATTCGCGCATTTGAAGGTTTTTTTTTTTTTTTTCCTTCTTGAAAGTATGAAAATGGAGTGCATTATTAAGATCTGCCAGGGCAAAATAACTGTCTGATACCAGATTTCCTGATTTAAGGCCTAATTTTTAAATCTCATTTTCTGTGCACATTTTAAATCATTAAAAATATCATCTTCTACACAAATAGGAAGTGCTGTTAATTTGTATGAGATGTCTGTAATTTAGAAAAAGATAGAAATCCTTTTTTTTAATACAGAATTTAACCTTTGCTTTGTGAATGGCATATTGATAATAAAATTCAGTGTATTATTTGCTGTTAAAATTCATTCAATATTGACTGCATTCCACCTCTTACACAGATATTCACAATATTAAAATACCCCTTTCCCAAATTTGCATCTTCAAACAGATCTACTGTAACAGAGCACTTGACTTCTGCCTCCATATCTTTGAACATTACACTGGTATTGCAGCGCAGTTTGGGACTCCTGGAAAGGCCCACACTGGGCATCATATTCAGAGACGCTAGAACCATAGTAACTCCTCCTTTCTTTTCTTCTCTCTAATATCTGTCACAGTCTTGTGGGACCATCCAAAACAAATGGCTCTGATGCACCAGACTACCATCCTTCATTTCTTACTGATAGATGATATAAGGCCTGACATCTAAGGAGGTGGAAACGTTTGCTGGCTGCTTAATTCTAAAATCACTAAAGATTTTTTAAAAGTTACATGTTTTGTTGAAACTCACAAGACAAGCATTTTTTTTTTTTTTTTTTTCTGAAATGTACTGAAATAAAATCTCCAGCTGAGCTGCAATTTTAGTAAGCTATCTGGCTTACTCCTTATACCCCTTATGCAACTATGATGCTTAAGCTTCTTAATCAAGTTAAGTGATAACCTGAATGCTTAAAGAAAACAATGCAGATGGGGAAGTCAAAAGCAGACTAAAATCTTTTAGAACTGAGTAGAATTCAATACTTTTTTTTTTTTTTTTCTACAAACACTGCCTATATACAAGCAAAATCCAGGTGTACATATATAGGCTACAAGCAAATACGGCCTTTTGACATATAATATGTTTGTAGGAACAATTGCCCACTTAGGGAAAGCTCATTACTGATACACAATCACATTTTAAGATCGCTAAGGGGGTAAAATTTCCAGAAACAGCACCTCGGTAATAGTTACTTATTTATCTGCTATCTTGTAAACATACTTGTTACTTTGTTCTATTTTGTTTTCTTTTGGTTTGGTTTTTGTCCCTCCCCTCCTACAGTTTCTAGCTGAGCTTCATAGTTAGGTTAATTAGAAGTTAGACATGCTGCAAATTAAAATTTGAAGCTGCTTTGAGCTTTTAGATTCCCTTGGAAAGGGCAAGTTTGTTTTATAGGCACTTTTCATTCCTCAGCTATGACCATGGAAAATGCAAGATACACCTATTCAAAAACAACTTCCAGAGGCAAATCTGTATGCGTTTACCTTATTGTTATGCTAATGAGAAGGAAATTTTTTTTAAAAAAAAGGAAAAAAATGATGAAAAAGCAAATTGAAAGTGCAATTTAAAACCAAAGGGAAAAAAGCCCATTTTTTTTTGCAAGAGAAGGAATCTGCAAACAGCTTGTGAAGAAGAGAAATTACAGGCTGCAGATACAGTTTCCTCAGTCAATTTGATGTCTGATAACATTGATATCAGTGTAAGAGATTATTTCTAAGCATGAAATTCAAGACTGCTTATTATCATCATATTAAGTGTCATGTATATATATATTTACAGCAAATGTAAAAACTTGATCACTGTATATGGTACAAATAATTAACTACATCAGAAGCAAGCAAACAAAGGCAAAATGAGTACTAAAAATGCACTTTTTTTTTGTTTGTTTTACTTTACTTTTTTTGTGAACACTGAAATATTTTGTGTTCATAATTGGCTTCATTCCTGAGCTAAAGGTGTTTTGTATTTTGCTAGTATTTTACTTAAACCCACATCATAGCTGTAATTTAGAAGGAATATTTTTCTTTAAATGTGTTCACATATTTTAAAAAGGAGAGTTGATCCACATGCTGCAGGCAACCTTGACATAATTATAAGCTGTAGCACAGCCTGCAGAAAAGAGAAAAATATGTACTTATCAAGTTTATGAGTGCTTATTAGATAAATTAAAAAGAGTTAAGCAGACACACATATTGACACACATACACAAATAACACACTAAGAAGCAGAAAAATATTAGGAAATGAAATGAATCTTTATTTAAAGGATTAAAGGAAGGACTATGAAGTCCTTATCTTAGGAAGTATGTTTAGTTCAGTGTCTCATTCATCAGACGATTCATCAAGTTTTCCTTTGGTGTTTGAAATAGGGTAAGTGGCTAACAAGAATAAGAGCCTGTTCAATTTCTAAAGTGTATTTTTCAGGTACCTCAACGATCAGAATGGAGCAAGCTTCCTTCAGAATTGCAGAGACAACAGAGAAGCTTATCACCCTGTCTCCTTCCGCATGGGGTGCCTCTTGCAAGTAAGATAAAGCTAATCAAAGCCTCAAGTAGTTGTGGCAGGAGAGAGCAAATTAAACATGCAGAAACCACTAGGTGGTCTTGTCTTTGTAAACAGGAATGATTTGATGTGTGCCTTTATATTTTAATTGAAATTAAATGCAGATACTGCATACGGCAAAGAGTATGTTCACTGTAATGAATGAATCGAATCTTGTGTAGTCTTACATGTCTGTCTAAAAATCGATAAATATTACGTATTTTTCACTTTTGTTTCTCTCTGCTCTTGCTGTTTAAAGTTAAACTATTTCAATATCAATAAATAAATGTTTTTCCCAAGGCATAAGCGATTCTCATTCACCTCTACTACACCATTAGCTTTCACAATTGATTGGCTGACCATACAATTCTGATTTCCAAATCTAAGTTTCAAGAAGTGATATTGAGCTAGCTGCTTCGAGTTGTCATAGCAATTGCATTTCTAAAAGAGATAACTAGGTTTCTTATTCCTAAATAGTGCTTCATCAGGAGGGTTTAGAAACTATAATGGAGCTATAGGACTCAGTATTCAGAACTGTATTGAAATGATCATGTCATTTATGAAAACACATACCTAGATGTCCTTGACCATTTATGACAGCAGTAATGAGAGCAAAGACAGCCAACCTCAATATAAAGATTAATAAATATGAACCTTTCTGACATGAACTGTTTTTTCTTTGACAGTTTCACTGTATATTGACTGAAGAAAACATACCACTATTCCAGACCAGATTTCATCTTAAAAAAGCAATCTGGCTTTTTACTGACAGCACAGAAGAGCTAAGGATGCTATAAAATAATAAAGCACCTTTATTTCTTCCTGCTTTTCAGCAGCTGAAAATACTGTTGAAGCTGGCTGGTGTGGCATGGTTTGTGACTACACTGTTGACGAGTATTGCAAAAATGGCAGTTGTGTTAGATATGTACCTGCAGTAGCTATATAATTAATGTAGACTAACATGTTAGTGCTGATTGTGTCTGAATTGCATGCGCATAATCAGACAGATTTGTATTTCATACATAGACCTCACAGACGGAGAAAAACCACCAGAGTCCAGGTCAGTATACCTACAGCATGAACCATTATCTGCAAGGGTCTGCCTTTCTCCATTGACTTTATAATGCTTGATTAGGTGACTAACCTATTTATACAGTTACATGTAGCTAGGTGGTTTGAATTATCGTTTCACTTACTGCAAACCCAAGCTTGGGTTTGTATTTCATGTGTGTTTTCTGGGTCATTTGGAGAGCTTGTCTAATTTCACATGGCATTTTACATCAACCCATGTTAATTAGAGGTCAGGCCCCAGGTCTGTTTAAATATTAATTGAAAAGAAATTTTAGGGACAAATATGCCACTTCAAGTTATCTTCTACCTTTTCTTAAGTTCTCAATTGAAAGAGTAGTTTCAGCATTACCTTAACAGTGCAAAATCTGCATTAGCAAAAAACATTAAAAGTGCTGATAAAAAAACTCAACGCCAACTCCCCCTGCTTTCTCATTGCATGTGGGTTTCTCAGCCTATGCAATCAGGTCCTTAGAACCTTTAGAGCATGTCAGGCTGTCCTTTGGAAGTGAAGCCCCTTGGAAAACAGCTTTTTAACCCCACATTATCATTCTTTCCTTTCTTCTTACATGCATTTGGAATCTCACTGACAAAGAGCAAATCTGTCCCTTAGCATGATCCTAATTTGAGAGAGGTTTTGTCTTTCTCCAACTACATATTTAGGTCCTTCTGAAGCAACAGGCCCAATCGACCATTTCCAGAAGTCTCATATACTTTCTTCTGGCCATTCTGGCTCATGGGCATTTTTCATGCCTTATCATGACAGGGACGTAGTCTTTAACCTTCAGTTTCTTCAAAACATGATTTTCCAGTGGAAGGTGCACTGGGTAAAGCATTAGGTTTCAATAACAAATACTAACTTTCTATCTCACCACTATGCTCTCCAGCATGTAACTTCCAAATCCCACAGATTCAGCTAGCTGTCACTCCTACCCACTATGCCCACAGGTTCAAGCAATTCCAAATTACAGTTCTAACAGTGGAAACACAAACAGGTATGTGACACAATGTCTTAGTTCTGGTCTGTAAAGATCTGTTATATGTCTTGCACTATTAGATGCCTGGGTGAATAATACAAACCTGATTCTCTTGCTTACTAATGCTTTTTACCCTTCAATTTGGGAAGTCTAGATTTATGGGTTCTGAAGTTATGTCTTTTTCCCAAGATGAAAATGAAATAATTCCTCTATTTTTGAACAGATATTTTCCTTGTTAGGCTCCCGATAATTTCTTAAAAAGTCATCCAACTTTAAAGCTGAGTTTTTTTGTTTCGGTTTGGTTTTCTCATGCGTTTTAGAGCTTTTTTTTTCTTTTTTTTTTTTTTCTTCTGGCAAGGCAAACAATATTTGGCAATCAGCTTAGCATATAATACATTTGCTGCTGAAGTAATTGATGTATATCAACCTTATACATAAAACATGACAAAAGCCCATCAGCTATACTTTGCAGTCAGGAGATTAAAAATAAAAAATATTGTTAAAATTTGATCGGCAAAAATGCCCTACTTATTCAACTAGTTTGCATCAGTGTCTTTTCAATGACAACTAGACTCTTTAAAAAGTCTTATTCTGTTTGATAAAAAGTCTCTTTAAAGAGAAGTTTGAAAGTTACACTTCTAAATTCTGTTTTTGAAGACTTTAAAATAATGTTTACTCATTTGAAACATTGCATATAATACAGTAAAACATATAAGGTAAGCAAACAACTTATAAAATCATACATGTACAAAGCAAATCAATATACCTTCTTAACAGACCTGACACAAAAAAAAAAAGGTATCTACTAAATTAATGAAATTAAGAAAGTTGACTGCAGATGACTATATGTACATGTATGATTGTATATCTAATCCCACTGAGATTTGCAAATATTGACCAGTACCATGCAATGTATCCTATCAGAATCATAGAAAAAGTACATGAAGTAGCATCCTAATCAGTAGGAAGAAGCATAGCATGATTAATTTTGTACTTATACAATTAGGATCAATATGACATCATCTATAGAAACTAAAAAGCTACTCTTCAGGAGACCTGCTCTTACTAATACCCAGCTGGCAAATTGCATCCTTCCACTTGTGATTGAACTAAATTTCAATATAGATATCTGAATAATAAAAAAAAAAAAAAATAAAAAAAAAAGTCCAGAAAATTAAAAAGAGTCATTGGACCACAGAATCATGGTGTATCAAATTGGAAAGGATCTATAGGTATCATTAAGTCTGACACTGCTCCTCACAGGTCTACTTCAAACTAGACCAGTATGTCTAAAAGCATTGTCCAGCTTCTCCTTGAACTCTCACAGGCCTGGTGCCATGATCACTTCCCTGAAGAGACTGTTCCAGCAACCGCCTTCTCAGTGAAAATACTTCTCTTAATGTCCAGTCTGAACTTTCCCTGATGTGGCTTCATTCCATTTCCTCATGTCCTATCCTTGGTCACCAGAGAGGGGAGATCAACACCTTTCCTTCCACTGCCAGCCTTGAGGAAGTCATCAGTTGAGATGAGGTCACCCCTCAGCCTTCTGCTCTCCAAGCTGAAGTAACCATGTGACCTCAACCACTACTCTTGCACTCCAGAAACTTCACCATATTTGTTGCCCTTCTCTGGACACACTCTAGCAGTTTAATATCCTCATACTGAGGCACATAAAACTGCAAACTGTACTCAAGGTGGGGCCACAAGAGTGCAGTGCAGAGTGGAACAATCTCCTCCTTTGACCAGCTCACTGTTCTGTGCTTGATGCAACCCAAGACCTGGTTTGCCATATGTACTGAAAAAGTCCAATTCAGCAGGTTAATTTTAGGAAACTATTATAGCATGAATTGAAAGGTACCATCACAATGTTGGCTTCTTAGCAAAGACTTTTTAAAAGTCTAAACATTTAGTTCATGTACAGGTCTTTGTGTTAAAGAAGTCTAAAACTTGCTGAAACTTTGCGGTTGGCTGCTGTTGAGATACTCAGGAAATATCAGAAATTATTTTCAAGATTGTGTCAAATGATATTGCAGCCAATTTGAGACGGCTTCAGGAAAAGAAATATTAGCAGTAAAAGGAAATTTTTACAACTGAAATTAACTTTTCACTTCACTAGTACTTCAACTTGGTCTTACTCTTTATGATAATGATCAGAAAATAACGGGAAATGTTATTATTACAAGATCTCTTATCCTGTAGACTTTTATAGCTTGCAGTCATCACACATTCACTGCAGACACCAACTCGTGTGTCTGCAATTCATATGTGCTCATTTCTCTGAATCTGTACTTTGTATGAGGATTTTTTATTATTATTATTGTTAATACTACTAATAATAATTTCAACCATTGAGTCATGCAATTCCATTGTTTATAATTCCTGCAGTAAAAATAAAAAAACAAAGAGAAGGAGGAAGGAAAAAGAATCCAAGTATAAATTTTCTCCTTCTTCAGTCTTTTTTCAGTTTTCTTCTACATTAATTCATATCAGCCTCTGAGGATGTGGGTGTTAAGATATGTCACTTTAACATCCTGCTAGATAACTAATTAATACTAATAGCGGATTGTGAACTCATCATTCTAAGCTATTAAAATTAAAACATTATGAGTTACCATCACCCAAAAAAGGAATAAAATGTATTTATTACTGTACTGGCTTAAGCCAAGCTGGTAACTCAGAACCATGCAGCCGCTCACTCACTCCCTGTCTTCTTCCTCCTCCCACTCCTAGATGGATGGGGAGGAGAACTGAAAGAATGTAACTCCCACTGGTTGAGATAAGAACAGTCCGGTAACTACGGTATAGCACAAACCACTACTGCTACCACCAATAATAATAATGATAAAGGAAATAACAAGAGAATAGAGTACAATTGCTCATCACCCTTCAACAGATAACCAGCCTGACCTAAGCACCGATCTAGCCTTTCTGGGTAACCACCCCCGTTTACATACTGGGCATGACAAGCTGTAGTATGGAATACCTCTTTGGTCAGTTTGGGTCAGGTGTCCTGTCTCTGCTTTCTCCCAGCTTCCCCTCCTTCCTGGAAGAGCATGAGACTCAGTCCTTGGTCAGAGTAAACATTACTTAGCAACAACTAAAAACATTGGTGTTATCAGCATTGTTCCCAGGCTGAAAGTCAAAACCATAGCACTGCACCAGCTACCAAGGAGAAAAATGACTGCTACTTCTGAAACCAGGAGAACTGCCAATTGGAAAGTTAAAGCTTATGTTCCTTTTCTGATTCTTAAGGAAGAGGGCAGTGTTGGATTTAGTTTATCACAAGGAGTAGGATTTACTCATGTATAATCTGTATTATGACTGGATCTCCTCTTCAGCAGCCTTGGGTAGAATGGAAATGGTTGAATAACTTTTATTTAATGACATATCATAGAATCATAGAATCATAAAATAGTTAGGGTTGGAAAGGACCTTAAGATCATCTAGTTCCAACCCCCTGCTATGGGCAGGGACACCTCCCACTAAACCATGTCACCCAATATTAGAGCATTGAGAATTCTGAGATCTCAAAAACCAGAAGTTTATACTCTTTAGAGTGGCAATGCCAGAAGGGTCAGCTGAATCACCAGTGAAAACATCCTAAGGGAAGCCATATCTTGATGGCATTTAATGGGTCTGGGTTTTGTCATGTAGCAACAAAAGCAATGAATTAGGGTGGAACTATTTATAGAACCACAGAATAGTTTGGGGTTGTATAGTCTGGGAGCTGTCCATGCCCGTGGCAGTGTGTTTGGAACTGGATGATCTTAAGTGACTTTTCAACCCTAAACTATTCTATGATTCTATATACCAAGCTATTACTCTTTCAGAACTATTGAGAATGCAAAAGCTGCATATGCTATGAAACCCCTGAAACTTTCACAGTTGTAAATAAAAAGCTGGGGAGAGGGATCTAAGCAGCAAGACCCAGGGACCAAGATGTGTTTATGACAGAAAATTTCTGCCCTGAGAATATTTTTAGGTAATTAATTCACAGAGCATGATGTCACCTGAAAGCTTGGTATATTCTCACTGCTGTACTCTGAGAATTGCTATTTATTTGATAAATGTCCACAAGGCCCACAGAAATCAAATGACATTCATAAATCTCAACAGGAGGTGATAAAACCACAAAGCTTATCTTTTAATAAGCAGGGATTACGTCTGGTAGTTCTTCCGGTGACATTACAAGTGAGTGCAGTAGAGGTGTCTATGGATGTACAATTTAACTATTTCCAGGATTTCTTCCCAGTATATACATCTATTGATTCAGAAAAGAGTAAACCACCAGAAAATTGCACCAAATAATTTACCAAAAGGGTAACACTTTGACAGCACTGAAAATGCACTAGCAAAATGAGTAGGAAGAAAAATGCATGGATAGACCTGGACATTATATTCTGTAAGAGCTGTGGCTTCACTTAGGCTGCTGCAAATAGTTACTTGTACGTTCATGTTTCATTGAAAAAGTAAATTTCATGTTCAAATTATGTGGCCAGAGGGATCTGTAGAAAGCTCAGATGTTGATTTATAGCAGTGTTAGCTGCATCTTGAAACAGTAGTCAGATTTTTATGTAACAACAAACATGATAAAAACTAGTGACAGGAAAAATATTGTAAGAAAAGGATAGTTGGGGTGTTCCTTTCATTGTGTCTTCACAAAAATCACAGTGGGCATGGATCAGAATATCTAATACCTAAATATGGAGAAAAATGATTTTTTTTTTTTAAAAGGGAAATTGGAAAAAAAATCATCAGTTTCACCCATTTTATTTTGTGGTACAAAATTTAACTGGTTGCAACTTTGGATACAATTCTTGAATCAAAATAAGAGCAAATCCTAATACCTAAAACATTTCAATCCAATTCTGATGAATATCATAATAGAAATAGAGAACTTTTTCAAATCAGTCTTTTTTAAGACTTCTCTTTAAAAAGACTGCTATGAATAGGAAAAACATACTTTGTTTGATATTGAAGCTATTCACAGAAATGGAAATGAAAAGGAGAAAACTGAATATTGATTTTTTTTTTTTTTTACAATCTTTCAAAAGACAGCTAGTAAATTAGATTACTTTTACTTACAGACATCAAAGAACACAGTGTCTCTGAAATACTCTGAAAAATGGCATTACATGCACTAGAAATTCTATACAGTACCAATAAAAGACCAAGATACAAATCATGCACTGTGAAAGACCTAAGAAAAACCTAACATAAAATAAGTTCAGAACATAGTTGTTGAAGTTCTCCATCAGAATTTCTTAAGTAATTTTCTCAATCAGCCCGTCATGTGAGACCTTTCCCATTAGCACAGGCTAGCCCTGTCTCTGAAGAAAGAGGCAGGTTCATTTACAATTTTCATCTAAGCATCTCAAAGCTGTCACCAGAACTAAACTTGCAAGGCACAAACATTTCAGTGTTTAGGTTTGACTGACAATGAAGTAACTATGTTACCTAGCATTGGTCAAAAATAGGACACAGCTTGGTTCTGAAATAATGGATGTTATAGAAAAGTTTTCGGCTTACCTGGATGCCCCAAAAGCATTTTTCAGAAATTATTATGTTTAAAAGTATTATTACTGTGATGAAATATTACAGTGTCAGTGCATGGTCTTAAATTATATAACTTCCAGCACAAGTATGTGCAAGTACAGTCATGATAAAAATCCAAAGTCTACATTTACATGTAATGTTATATGCATTTCAGTAAGAGTATGCCCTTCAAATGAGCAAGTACAATATTAATACAATCTCTATATTGCATTTTTTCTAAGTTATTTAAATTTATAACAGAAATGAGAGAAAAAAAAAAAAAAAAAAAAAACAAACCACCCCAGAAACTGATATAATTAACAAATTAATGAAGTACATTTTTGACATTATTGTCTAAAGTGGATATTTTACACATAAAATGAGTTTTGTTCAGGATGCAGGGGAGGTTTGCATCCTGCTCTTTGATTAGTCCTAAACTTTGGCATTACTTCATTAAATAGTGGAATATTTTCAGTTTCTCTCAGTACATCCTATTCAAAGTTTTCTACTCTATTTTAGAGAAGTAGAGCTGCAACTTCATGAATTTCTAAAAACTAAATTTCACTGACTAGAAAGCTGTTTAAATGAACATAATATTGAACTGAACAGAGATAGGATTATTTCAATTTCACAAATTTCATTTGATATTTATACTTTTTGATGAGCCTGGATATCTTTATGAGGTTCTTGGCTTTATTCATTTTTTCCTTTCATCTGACATCCAGAAAGAAGAGATCTTTATGAAATTTTCTCAAACATTTCATTTGCTAGAGATATTAGTTCTATTAGATATTTTTCCATGACTCTTGCCTTTCTACTGCTGTTGCTAGAATTATTTTATCCCAAATTAACCAGAGAAAAGTAATACAAGAGTATGTCTCCCTTCTTCATAAATTATTTCAATACTAATTCACAGTAGCATATTTACCATTCCTATCAGAGTATTTCAGAGTACATAAAAGCCCTTCACAAAGTCTAATAATAGATAACTATTATGTATATAAGTAATAGTATTTTTATATGCTGAAAAATGCAGGTGACTGGTTGGGGGACCCATCTTTAAAAATGTAATTCTAGTCTCTCTGAGTTTACTCACCTGCAGCTGGTTGACTCAGAATGCTGTGTGAAGCAGACAGCTTATTTCTAAATTTATTTAAGTGAACTTTAAGTCTCTGAATTGTTTATGGAACCAACAAGATGGAAAAGTTAATCAGAGTGACAAGTATGAACTTCAGCTCTGGAGTTGAGCACTGGCTGTCATGTAGCATGGTGTTTGCAGATTGAATATAAGCCTTCCTGTTGAAGCTGTGTTTTCCTTACATGTGAAATAGAAAAAGGTATTTTCTGCTGAAAATGGTTTCCTATAGGCTACATAAAAAACTATCAGGAATCCTAGGAAGGCAATTCAGAATGTCCATCTGCATAAAAGAAATAATCTCTCTGAAGTTCTCTAAGAGCTCTCCAACTTCTCTAATCATGTCAACCATGCTTCCCCTTCAGTCAGTGAGGAGATAAAGTTCAGGCACCAAGTGGATGATGGCAATTAAGAGTTCCTCTTTACT
This sequence comes from Forpus xanthops, assembly GCA_032466535.1. NCBI lineage: Eukaryota > Metazoa > Chordata > Aves > Psittaciformes > Psittacidae > Forpus > Forpus xanthops. The sequence continues at coordinate 31,171 of JASSUY010013892.1, forward strand.
TGATGGAGAAAAATTACATTCCCAAGTAAAACAAGGGATTTGATGTCTCTGGTGAGATCTCTCTGGTGCCGTGATCACTTTCTTTTGACTCCAGAGAGATTCCAAAGCACTCAGGTGGAATACTAAAATCTTCTATGTTAACTTACAGGAGATGTATTCCTTTGTGTTACAAGATTTTCCCAGCAGCAGAATCTCCATCAACATCTCCTAGATCTGATGGCTGTGCTCTCTTAAAATGTGGTTTGTGTACTTGGTGTACACTCCCAAGGATCAACATATGGTAACCAAGCTTTCACTCGGCTATCACAATTGCAAGGCATACAGTTGTCCCAGAGCACTGTTTCGCTGAAGCTAATAGTACCTGAGTTCTTAGTTCAAAGTCCATGGAGTGGAGTCCCTGGGCACTAGGAGTGTAATGGAGCATCATTACAGCATTTGTGGCATAGGTCAGACTTGAAACTGATAATCAAAAGCCTGATGATCAGAATTTCATACACAGCCATTTTTTCCCTATTGCCCTTTCTAAGCACTCAAAAGAGTCACTTAGACCTGTTAAGAAATTTGACCACAAATGAAATAAAAAATTACATGTAAGCAAATATTCAAGGTGTAGGTTTATTTTTTTTTTTTATTCAGATTCAGGGTGCAAATCACATCTTTTTGGCAAGGATAATTGTCTACAAATGGTCATGCATTGACAAAAAGAGGAAAAAATTTTTGTGACACTTACCAATCAATTGCAACCACTTCCCAGACCAGTAAATCTGCATATTTTCTTATTTTTTTGTCTTTTTAGGAAATGAACAACCTACAGAAAGTCTTCCTTTTACTAATGATGGGGATTTTTTTCTTTTTCCTGGTGGAAGAGTGAATAACTTTTCCATTTCCTCACATTCCTGTAATTTTTGGCAACTCCCCAAAACAGCTGTTAAAACCATTGGAAAATTACCTGCTCTGTGCATCATTTACTCCTAGTTTTCACTTCTTTCATTTTCATTACCTCAGGAAACCAAATTTTGCTGCCAATCTGATCAGCTCACCAAAGTGTTAAGATAAACTTTGAGGGTTCTGTATTCTCTCCTCCTATGGCTACGGTGCAAAACCTGCTGAATTTAACTTGCAGTTGCCACAATGCAGTATCTCATAAACCTAGCCAGGTTAGACAAGTGAGAAGACCATCAATTATTCTGTCATTGTGAATAGGTAAATTCTGAGTAGGATTCCTGTTGAATGTTAGCTTGCCTTTTTTTTTAATATACTCTGTGTGTGTGTGTGTAAGAGCCTGATATTTTAATTAAAAATAAAGCTGTATATAAATCAATGATATTTTTGTGTAGATTTTTTTTTATAATTAAAATATACTCACATACAATGAGTGCATATTGTAGCAATAAAGCTTATCTCAACCTCTGAGTAAGCTCCAATGGAGTTGTCATTGTCTATTATGCTCCAAAGTAGCCGTTAGGGTCTATTATGTCAATTATCATACACATCCATGACAGATTGTGCTTTTTGGCCTTTTTTTTTTTATTAGCATTAAAAATGAAATACAAAAAGAGGCTGGATTGCTCAGGGTATTGAAATGCAGCAGAAAGCCTTTCACTTGGAGGGTACTCACTGAAATCTAACTCGGGTCAGTGGTAACTGAAAATTGCTGCTCAGTGATGTGCATGAAAGGGCCTTAGTGTCTCAAAAAACAATTCTAAATCATTGGAGTTAATAGAAGTGCTGAAAACTACTTCAGTGATTACAGAATTAAGTCCTCACTTCAGGTTCCAACAGTTCACATTGCAGCTAGACACACACTACTTATGTTCACACTAATTTGTTGTCTTCACCAGACAAGTACAAATATAGTCAGATCCAGTAGTCTTCTCAAGTATCCTGGTGAAATTACACAAAGGCTTCAACTGTATTTGTTACAGTTACACTGCTTCATATCATGGTTTTCTCACCTTTTAAGAAAAGGTAGAATAAAAGAAGTTGTATTGAAGTGTGATGAAGATAAGAAGTATGACACTTCTTCTGCATGAGAAAGGGTTAAAAATTATTTTTTACCATTAGAAAGCACAGCCAAAGTGGGTATCATAGAGCTCTGAAAATCAAAAAGTGAATGATAGTATTCTTTTTCCTGCAATTATTAGTTTAAACCTCGGAACTCAAAGACAAAGCAGTTTGAAAGTACAAAATTTCCACAAGAAAACAGACAAATTCACATTCACTGATCAAGGGATTAAACTCACAGCAATCAAAACATGACTACAGCCCCAATATATCCTAAACAGCTTAATGTCAGAAGCTGGAGAAGTATTCTCCAGATAACTACTATTAGTCTTTTGAAAGATAAAATAAACTTCAGTTATATGGTTGAGGGCACACTCAATCCCACCGTCTGTGTCACCAACAGTGATGCTGAAGAGGATCAATCTCAACACTGACTGCTGAGGAACACCACTCGTTACCAGTCGCCCATTGGACATCTGGCTGTTGACTGCAACTATTTGTGTGTGGCCATCCAGACAGTTCTGCATCCACTGAGTGGTCCATCCATCAAAATTATTTCTACTTTAGAAACAAGAATGTTGAATAGTTTGCACAAGTAAATGATGTTAGCTGATTTGCCCCATCCGTCAGTTCTGTAACCCCATCATAGTAGGCCACCAAATTGGTCAGGCATGATTCAACATTACTGAAGCCATGCTGGCTGTCACCAACCATATCCTCGTTGTTTTTCATGTGCCTTAGAATGCCTTCCAGGAGAATCTGCTCCAAGATTTTGCCAGGCACAGAAGTGAGGCTGACTGGGCTATAGTTCCCTGGCTCATCCATTTTCACCTTCTTGAAAATGGGGGTTATAATTTCCTTTTTCCAGTCATCGGGGAACTTCACCTGGCTGCCATGATTTTTCAAATATGATGGACAGTGACTTAGCAACTTCATTCACCAGGTCCTTCAGGACCCTTGGATGGATTTCATCAGGTTCCATGGGTTTGTATACTTTCAGTTTCTTAAGAAGGTCTTGAACCAGATTCTCCCCTACAGTGGGTCTAAGGACTACATTCTCACAGTCCCTGAATCTGCCTTCAGAGACTTGGGTGGTGTGGTCAGAGCATTTTCTAGTGAAGACTGAAGCAAAGAAATCATTGAGAACCTCAGCCTTCTCCAAATCTAGGGTTGTCAGTTCTCCTGTTTCCTTCTAGAGAGGGCTCACGTTATCCTTAGTCTATCTTTTGTTTGCTGCATACCTATAGAATCCCTTCCTGTTATGTTTGGCATCCCTGGCCTGACACAGTTCTATCTGGACTTTAACTTTCCTGACCCTGCAATGTCCCTGTATTCCTCCCAGGCCACCTGTCCTCACTTCCACCTTCTATAAGCTTCCTTTATCCTTCTGAGTTTCCTCAGCAGCTTCTTATCCAGCCATGGAGGCCTCCTGGTCCTCCTCCAGTACTTCCTTCTAGTTGGGATGCAACACTCCTGAGCTTGTAGCAGGTGATCCTTGAATATCAATCAACAGTTCTGCCTCCCCTGACCTCTAAAGCTACATCCTATGGAACTTTACTGAGCAGATTCCTGAAGAGGCCAAAGTCTGCTCTCTTGAAGTTAAGGGCAGTGAGCTTGCTGCATGCCCTTCTTAATGTCCTGAGGATCTTGATTTTGGCCATCTCACGATCACTGCAATCATGCTACCCTGGAGTGTCACATTTCCAGCCAGCCTTTCCCTGTTGGTGAGCACAAGGTCAAGCATGGCACCTCTCCTTGTTGTCTCTTCTGTTACTTACAGAAGGAAGTTGTCTTCCATACAATCGAGGCACTTCCTGGATTGCTTGTGCTGGGCCATAGTGACCCTCCACCAGATACCAGGGGAGTTGAAGTCCTCCATGAGGACAAGGGCCTGCAAGCATGAGGCTGCTCCTACCTATAAAGAGCTTCTTCTGCAGATTCCTTCTGATCAGGTGACCTGCAGCAGATTCCCACAGTAATGTCCCCCATTACAGTTCTCCCTTTGACCCTGACCCACAAGCTCTCTATTGGCTCATCACTCGTCCCCTGACCAGAGTTCCATATTCTCCACCTTATCACTGACATAAATAGCTACTCCCTCTCCTTGCTTGCTGGGCCTGTCTTTCCTGAAAAGCTTATAACCTTCCATTCCATTACTTCAGTCACAGGAGCCATCCCACCATGTTTCTGTGATGTCAATAATATCATATCCCTGTAGCCTTGCACACATCTCTAATTCCTCTTGTTTATTCCCCATACTATGGGCATTTGTATAGAAGCATTTGAGCTGATCTCCTAATAAAGCCAACTGATTGGCTGGAGCAGCTGGAATATTGCTCAGAGCATTCTTTACAGATACTGGCATGTGACTGGTAATGTTGGGATGGATAGGTGCCTACCTCCCCCAACAAGTCTAGTTTAAAGATGCCTTGACCAGCATGGCAAGTTTCCTCCCAAAGCAGCTCTTCACCTTCTTTGTCAGACAGGCCCTTCAGCCTCCAGCAGACCCAACTTCCCAAAGCAAGTCTCATGGTCTAAGTAACCAAAACACCGATTTCTTTTCTCATTGCTTATAATATTAGCTAGATTTAACTAGCAAAGCAAGAAATAGTTCCACTGAGAGTTTTAAGGTCTCCAGGACTTTTTCATGAAGGTAAGTGCATATAATACAATGCATGAAGAATACTCATGCCCTTTAACGAGAGTGACGGAGGTTAAGTAGAATACAATGTATAGACAAGTGAATTGACCCTAGAAAATCTCAACAGACAGGTTAGGGGTCATATTCGGTTATCTAAATGCAACCATATAGTGACATTTTTTTTTAAGGAATTTTAGTCTATTATACTAAAGTGTATCTATCTCCGTAAGTTCTGTGCCCTGCCTTTGTGGCCTGTGTATGCTTTCAATATCCTAGAAAACCTCAAGCGGCAACTGAATCCTGCCCCAGATGTCAACATTTGAATTGGAAATGTCTGAAGTTAGATTAAGTGAATCCAAGCACTAATGATTAAGGACAGGTGAAATAACCCCATGTTTTGAGTCACTGATCATGCTTCACCTATGTCAGTCTCCAAGGTCTTATAAAGGTAACACATGTAACACTCCTGTCTTGTAGGACAAAATCTTTTTGATGAAATCTTATCCCATTAACATCAGCAGCCAACCTCACTTACTTTTCAGTAGGTTGATCTTTCTCTAGCTGTCAGACCAGGCACAAGAGCAAAACACCTCAAACAGCTTTTCCTCTCTACACACCTTGGATTGGGGAAATGGTCTAATATTGTTAGATGAGAAAGGCACTCAAGCTCAGTTTTTGCTTGCATTAGCAATAGAAATGCTTTGAAAATTCTGTGAGAAGTTCATGGAAATTATGCTTCAAGAATGCCCCCAGATCTGTCAAGTAATAAGGACATGGCAACTTTAAACATTCTTCAAGATTATAAGTTTGTCTATTTTTTTAAGAAAATCTTCTGTTTTGACAATCAGTCTTGAAGAAATAAAGCAGATGAGGGTAAAATCACCTTTTATGAGGGGATCACAAAGATTGCAGCTATTCACACTACTTGGTGTAAGAGAAAGGAGTCTTTGTCTTTTCCCCACCCATCACTGAGAGCAAACTCCTTTGCATTTCATAGAATAATAGAATCGCAGAATAGCTAGGGTTGGAAAGGACCTTAAGATTATCTAGTTCCAACCCCCATGCCATGGACAGGGACACCTGCCACTAAACCATGTCACCCAAGGCTATGTCCAACCTGGCCATGAACACTGCCAGTGATGGAGCACTCACATCTTCCCTGGGCATCATATTTCAGTGCCTCACCACCCTTACAGTAAAGAATTTCTTCCTCATATCCAATCTAAACTTCCCCTGTTTAAGTCTGAACCCATTACCCCTTGATGTTGAAAATTTCCTTGCTTCTGCTTGAACATAGTGTAACACAATTATGTTACATGTTTAAAAAAAATATGACAATGCTTGCACTGTATGTAAATGTAAAGAGATCTGCAGTCATTTCAAATCGGAAACCTGCTATTAGCTCACACAATGGATTCCCCAGCTGAAAAGAAGACATAAATTGGAGTGAATCAAGCATTCACTGCCAGCAGATCTAGCTGCTTATGTTCACTGATGAGATGCAAATGTGCTTAGCAAGACTACGGCATCAGAAGAGGACCATGAAATTATAATAGAATGACTGTAATGAGAATGGGTTAATTTGTATCATTTCTTATTCTAATTACGGTATTTGACTCATGGGAACAAAACCATTTTCACCCATTTTCTTTTCTTGTTACTATGCCTTATTACAGGAACGAGAAACAAGCTATCTGCTTGCTTTTCTATTCTGTGAAATACAGTAGCATACTGCACTGGTTTGACCCTTTCAATATTCTGCATAGATAATTTGAGAGAAGACAGTCCAGTTATAGCCTCATCAAAGAGCATTTAATGAATCCAGGAAAAGTATAATTTGCATAGAAATAGCTTGAATTATTTTTTAAGTGCACAAGAATATAATGAAAGAAGAAAAATGACAAAAAACCAAAACAAAACAAAATAATAAAAAAAAAGACAGGAAACAGCAAAAGCACAATATTTCTCCATCTCTAACACAATGTTTTTAATAAGAATTAAAATTTGTATGAACTTAGCCTATTCTCAGAATGAAGATCTTCATCTTGCAATATACAAATTATCCATGAAGACATATTCTGTTTGTAGAGAGATGTCCAGTTGGTGAAAAGTTGGTGAAAAAAAAAATGCCCATTTCCACAGGATTTGGATATTACTCCATTATTTTGACAGAAAATGAGTATGCAGAGGTTAAGATACTTGTCACATTTGTCAGATGCTTATAGGAGTATTGGCAATTTGGTTAAAAAATTCCTCTTGTATTTTACCTATACCTGCTTGGTAACCGTGATTTGAGAGTCATTGCATTTATGTGCAGGCACACACATTTTGGACCAGTGCAAATTAGCTTACTTTTGTGAGTTGCTTCTTGTACTCAGCATCCTGTCTTGCTTTTAAAATATAAACATAGCACAGATTATTGTTCTTAAAACTTACAACCCTGAAAGTGAAAGATGGGTAAGGATAATAGAGGAAAGTAAAAAAAAAAACACAACTAAACACAACTAAGACTACAAGTTTTCCTACCAAACCATCTTCAAAAGAACGAGAAAGACACACACACTTTGAAGACTCTATGAGAGGGAGAAGTAGGATCAGAGTTTTAAAGGAGATTTAAAGGATTTAGTAAAACTTCATTTGAGCATTTAATTTAAATGTTAAGATATGGGATATTTTTAGGTACCTACTCTGCATGTTGAAACAGGCAAAATGAAGCAATACGTTCACAAGGTGATTCAAAAGTTGCCAATAAAAGGGTTCTCACTAGGTATTGGAATTCACCAGCTTCCTCAGTCACTTTGAATCACGACAGAGCTTAGATAAAACATCAGGCATCTAACTGCTTGGCTAAAGATTGATCTAAAGGTATATGAGCACTTCTGTTTAGACACGTAAGGAAGTCTGTGATCCAGAATGACAGTATAAATCAATTTTAGGCTTCTCCAGTAATAATTCACGGCCCAGAAACCAGACAACTTAATCTTTGTCTGAAAGAAGGATCCCAAATTGCTACAAGTCTGGCTAGGAATTTAAAGATTCTGAATCTCATTTACAAACATTCATGTCCTATTAATTTTTCTCATAGAATTACAGAAGCCTGAGTTTTTTTGATTGAAATGCTAATGCAATTTGGAAAATAAATACATTTACCTTACCTAGTAGAAAATTCATAAACCTGTAGAATTCATAAACCTATTAGAAAGAGAGAGGAAAGATAACATTAGAACTATTACAGAGCTACCAAGAAAAGGAAGCTAAGGTACCCTGACTTCAGGGCATCACAGGAAAGTGCATTCAGATTGACAGAACAGCTTATACCCAGCAGAGAAACTGATTAGTTTTTAAGTGCTCAGTAAAGGAAGTAGCTCTTAAATAGAAGAGAATAAAGATTACAGGAGAAGAATTACCTGTAAAGAAAATGATTACATAGTATAAAGGCATACATTATATGCATGTATGCAGATGCACATACGCACCATTTTATGAATACCATTACCCTTAGATCTGTTTAATTTACTTATCACTGGCTATTTCTTGCCTATAACATTAAAGCAAATAAAAGATATTTTGGCTTTACTAAGTTTCCCTAAACATATTCACCTATTTGAGATGCTTCCATGGTCTTTAATTGTCACTTGCCTAGGGAATAGGCCTCATGTAGATCCTGTATCTTGGACGTTATAACGCAGAAGTATTTAATATGCTAGAGTATCTCAAAACACAATAGACACCTGTTTTTTTGGCAATGAGCATACCAGGTTTGGGATCAGGCTTTGCTGAATATCTCTGCAGCTGTAACTATAGCTGTCATTTTGGCAGGATTCAGGTGATAAAAAATAAGATAGACAAGGCATCATGCCCAAAATCTAGCTGCTCATCTCCAAAAGGTTTCCGTAACTTTTATCTCTAGCCTGCCAGCTCCATTTAGATGTGTTGGCATCTGGGATGGTACTATATACACATGTTTACGTAGCTGAATCCTGCCCTAAGTCTCTAGTAATTATAATAGAAACAGAGAGATCTAGTTCACATGTAGTTAATGAGGGCGAAATTTCACTCATTACTTCTTTATTAATAGTAAAAGGTCGAAGGCAGCAAGCTGATGAGGCCAAGATATTTTTTTTCATGTTTCCTTATTTTGTCTTTCTTGAACCAACTTTTATTTAACTGTGTTTGAATTCATACTGAAGTGAATTTAATGTTATTTCTGGTGGCAGTAGCTCAAACCGGAATCTATTTCCATCCATTCCTCTTCTTCCCCCCTGTTTTACTATACCATTTCTGTTTTGTAACTCATTTTGCTCACAAACTGTAATAAAACATGTGAAGAGTACAAAGATCTGGAGCATTTTAAGTTATTTGTAAACGTCTGGATTGATATAATTGTATGTCTCTAGTAATAATTATATACGTCACAATAAATGCTAAATAACATATCATCCATGTTTGTCAAGACTTTTTCAAGTCAAAAGGGGGTATGATTTTTATACAGCATGCATAAAGTAAAAAAATAAATTTATTAAAATACTGGTTTGTTTCTAATAAAAACACCCAATAATATGATCAAAATAAAGTTCAGGTTTTGTGAACTTTGTTTTATAGTCTTCATTGTAAAAACAAAATATTTACATTTTAGTGATGGTTGCTACAGTAAATAATTTCTTGAGATTACGCCTATGGTATATCTGCTTTTCTTTGCTTCCAATAATATTAAAGATGAAAAAAAAATGCTAAAATCTCATTCAATCTTCAGACCACATAGTTCAACTTTCCATTGTGTCCTCTTTATCTCTGATGATTTTATAGTAACTTAACGTTTCATTTCTAATTCTTCTTTCTGAATCTTTACCCTCTACTCTCTCTCTTTTGAGGACACATAAGTACCTGTATTGTTGCTACATGCACATCCTCACTTTGGTTCTTGTCAAGGAATTCAGTCTTGTGCTTTATGTTTAAAACCAAGTATGGAATTGGTGGTGTTTTTTCCTTATTAACAAATTTCTTTAAAGAAAAAAAAAAAAAAGAAAAGGACTAGAAGGACTTCTGCAATAGAAAGCCAATTTTTATTAAAGTATATATCATGATTGATTTTCAAATGCAGGATAACAGAAAATGAATAAATAAATATTTGTGACATTTGCCCTCTATTCTCATGAATTCTTAGGCTTCCTTGTTTTCAGATTTGGTTTCAGTTAACCTTATGAAAACAGGAGTTGCAGCAAATTCAGTATAACCCTTAATAGTGTTAGGAAAACTATTAGTTCTGTTATGGCAGTGCTTCCAGCCCGTCTATCAGCTTCCAGCCTCTGTCAGTGTTGTCTGAATCTCATTGTTATGCTCTAGCAACAATATGTGTGGGCTTATACATGTGAACATGCATGCAAATATGTGAGCTATCAGAAGCTGAAGGGGCACTGCTGGTTTGGGGATGCCAGCAAGTTAGGAAAGCAAGGATTTAGGGCCAGTTGGTGCATATGTTTCTGCTCCTGGAAAGATCCCCTTTGCACATATGCACACCATTTCCCTCTAACAGACCCTTATCCTTAACTGGCAGAGAGGGGGGACAAGATTAGGCAATTGTTTGTGCTGTCAGCGTTTGCATGGGTTTGTCTGTATTGTTCTGGGCTTGCAGTGTTTGTTGGCAATGCTCCTGTGTGTGCTTTTGCGGAATGCTTGGTGTTTCTGGGCCTGGGAACAGAGAGCTGTAGTAGCCTGTGACAGACTGATCTAAAATCAGACTTCACTGCCCATTGTCTCAAAAATTGGTCTGAGAAGTTGAGATGGAAATCCACTTATCTTTTGTTTTAGAGATGGGTGAGAGGAGTTAAGACTTCAGTATCCATTGTCTGAGAGAAGGGTGTGAGAAGCTGAACTGGGACTCAACCATTCATTGCCTGATGGATAAGTGAGAAAGAGCTGAAAGAAGACTCTTCAATCCATTACCTTGAGGATTGGTGTGAAGTTTTATCCAAAAAATTGCTGCAGACACATGTGTGCAGAGACATATAGTCCAGTTGAACAGCTGGCTGTAAGACCAGGGAAACTGGTCCATCAGGAATGTTTAATACGTGACATGAGGAGCAGAGGTACTCCCCTCAGCCCTTTACAAAAGAGGAAAAGGTGGTCACCAAGAGACACATCACCAAGAGGCGCATCACCAGGATGCTATTGCTGTGAGGATGACTCCAGAAGGACACCTCTGTGAGGCTTCTCTCCATGGAAGACTACTACAGACCCTGAGGGACACCCTCCATGAGATGTGGCCATGAGGGCAACTCCACAAGATGCACTCCACGGGGTACCTTCAAAGGGACTCCAGAAGGACACCTCCACTAAGACATCCACTGCCAACTACTCTCTGGGGACACTGCTGTGATATTATCAAGCTACGAACTCTGAAGAACTCTAACCACTGACAACGATGACAATAGAACCCTGGGACAACTGGATACAAAGTGGAGATTTTCTCTCTCTCTGCACCCTGAATTCTTGTTTCATTTTCTGCCTTTCTTCCAATCTGCCTTATTGCTATCTCCTTTATTACAATAATTTCTCTTTTTTATAACTGCATTTTTGCAATTTGTAATAAGCAGTTTGTCTGATTACAGTACTTGACCTCATTTGTGTCCTGATTTCACTCTTGGGATGACAAACTGAAACAGGGTCTGGCACTGGGGTTTTTCTCCAATCAGATCCTGATGCAGCCTCCCCTCCATCATGCTGCCAGATGTGTGAAAACTTTGCCATAGAACTATTTAGGTTGGGAAACACTTTTAAGATCATTGAGACCAAACATGTTCACAATCAATTTCATCCTTTAAAAGTTTGACTTTGCAAACTCATTATTTTTTTTAATTTATTTATATTTTCTGCACTGCTTGAATGGATATTTTATATTAATTAAGCATTTATGGCTTTTATTTTGTATTCTTGGTTCTTATACATTGAATGTAAAAGCTATCTGTAATTTTAACTGAAAGACACAAAATCATAAGAAAGGAACCGCATGGCTAATAAGAGAAAGTTAAAATGCTTTGGCAGTTGTGTCACTGGTATTCACATTTCTGTGGGGCAGTTGCTATATGTCAATTAAAATTTGTGTATATATATCTATACTAACGTATATTGGAACACTGATACTTGAAGTAAAGCAAATTTAACATTTATCATCCACTGGAAGAGTTGCGTATCTGTGTATATAAAGGACCTTTCCAGACGATGGCTACAAAAATGTACTCCTGCAGCATTATTCAAAAAAGTTATTTTTTATACACTCAGTACATAAAATCTGCAAGCCTGAGATAAAATTGTCAGAATAATTAGGTTCTTTTTCCCTCATCGGTTTATGAAATGTAGTGATTCCAAAGTAATATTTCTGGAGAAGGCACCAAAGGGGCTGAGGCTGAGTCAGAGTAGTTAATAACATGGCAACCAAAAGCTAATAGTAAAAAAACCCATGTAATAGGTAATTCTTGTCCTTTAGAATGAAGTTTCCTTGAGTTTAATACTAGAAAGTGAGAGAAGAGATGCTTTTTGACTTGAGAGAGAATTAAAATCTTGCTCCTTGTTGGGCAATTTGGTCTCTGATTAGTAGGTGAAACGGATGATTTAGATGCAATAGACACAATTTATGGCATCATCTTGACTTCTGCTTCTGCTTTGGCAGATCTCCTTGTTTACAAAGTGCTTCAGTTGCAAGCACTTTTAAGTATTAGTTATTCAGGGAATAACTGTAAAAAGAGCCATGGGACCTAGCAGTAAAATTTTCATGTCTAACTGTCAACAAGGGAAAACAGAGAGGCTCATCAAACTGACAAATACGCATCTGATTCAAATGTTGGAAAAAAGTTTTGCTAGAAATGTTATGAAGCCTGCCTGCCAGAGAAAAAAAAAATAGAATATTGAAAAATTAAGCTGTTTATGCATATGGGAAATATCACAGGTAGAAATGTTTCTATATGTAGAAGCTTCTCTAAATTTTCTTTCAACAGAAGCAGTAGCCAGGATTAATGCAGCTCTATTGCCATAACTATGTGTGCTAAATATATACCCTTTCATATAATAGCAGATAGTTTAGATTAGAAAAGACCTTTAAAATCATCAATTCTAGCCATTAACATGGCACTAACAAGTCCACCACTAAACCATGACCCTAAGTGCCACATTTATATGTCTTTTAAATACTTCTGAGGTAGCAACAGAACCACTTCACTGGGCAGACTGTTCCAATGCTTGACAACTCTTTTGGTGAAAGAATTTTTCCTAATATCCAATCTAAACCAACCCTGGTACAGCATGATCTCATTTCCTCTCATCTTATTGTCTGTTACTTGGGAGACGAGATCAACACCCACCTCACTACAACCTCATTTTAGGTAGTCATAGAAAGCGATTATGTCTCCCCTGAGCCTCCTTTCCTCCAGGCTAAGCAACCCCAGTTTCTTCAGCCGCCCCTTGTAAGACTTGTGCTCTAGACCCTTCACTAGCTTCATTGCCTTTCTGTTGACATGCTGTAGCATCTCATCGTCTTCCTTGTAGCTAGGGGCCCAAAAATGTAGCCTTAGCTTAGCCTCATACATGCATTGAACACAATTTCCTAAAGCAGAACTCACTATCATCTTCAAATCCAGTTGTACAATAGAGGGTAGCCAGCTCTTCTGAACTTCAGGCTCAAATCAGGCACCAGAAAAAACATTCAAAGCTGCTTTTGAAAGGCTAATCTATAGCATAATGTGGAAGTGAATGGACACCACATTAGCAGCACTTGGATTGAGAAATGGAAGTTCCTTTTACATGTCCATGCCATGCTCACAGCAGCAATACAGCTGACAACTTTTGCTGTGCTGTGTTTTGGCTTTATGCAGCTGCCTGACCTTTTCCTTGGCCAGACAGCCCTGCCGTGCAATCAGCACATGAAGCCCTCTGCCTGTCCCAGTCTGGCAACTTTTACTGGATCACATTAAGCTGTGATCTGCGTCTTAAAGCAATTAAAACAGCTTTGGTTGGAAAAACTCCATTTTCATTTCATTAAAAACTCAGGAAACTGTGAGCTGAAAGGAAATAAAAAGACAAACCATAAAATGAATTTTGGACTCTGTTGACTTTGCTGAAAACCTGAAGAAAGCCAAATCTTTCACCCAGCCTTAATAATGAGGCTTATACGGGCTCTGATAGCAGTCTTTGTACCTCTTATTGCAAAAGCTCCATTTATGTTCTATGTAAAATGTCCAATGAAGCATAGAAAACATGTAATTTGTATAGAGAATGAGAGTTGTGCCATTTTTCTGGCACAAACCATACAATAACTGCTCAGAAATAGCTTTTTGCATTCATGAATAGGGTCCATCATCTGCTCTGTCTCTCCTTTTTGCTTATTCTGAGTTGGGGCATAGTAATAAAAGGAAGGCGTCCTCTTTGCCTGAGAGATTTGGTTTTCAAACAGCAAATGCATAAAACCATATGACAGCTTATTCTTGTCTTCTGATTAAGGAGAAGCCATATTTTATGGACACTAAGTTGGCAGCCAATTAAACATTTGAATGCATTTATATGTATTTAATTGGACTACTTTCTCAAATAAGGCTTTTCTGGACTTATCAAACAGATTGGGCACTGTAAAGCAGTAGATAAGAAACACTGAATTATTATTATTGTTATTACTATTACTGTCATTGTTATTATTAGTGGGGATAGTTAGAGTAAATGCAGAGTGGAGCGTTTTCACAATAACTTTCTGGGAGAATGTATGTCCTACATAATCAGTTGCCTGTAAATAAAGAACTATTAATTGCATCTTCAATAAATTTCTCAGTGTTTATTGCATTTTTAAGGAGAAGAATTTACACAAAGGGGTACTGACAGGGTTGCTAAGGGCATAGTAGATGATATAATATATTTGGATTTTCAGAAAGCTTTTTGTAGCATTCCACATGACAAGTTCCTTCTTAATCTCAAAGATAAAGCGAGAATTCAGGGCAGCATGCAAATAGAGATTCAGAACAGGTTGAAAAATTGTGAAGCAGTGTCCATAGATAGTTCCCATGAAAGAAGCTATGTCAAACCAGCGAAAGTGTTATTTCAGGTCTATAAGGGCTAGTGCTTTAAAGTCTATTGTACATGTATGTGCCTTTATATAGAAAGATGATCTACAAACAAAAAGGACAACTACACTCTAATTACATTATCTCAGGACACAAAAGTGAAAGATGATGAATGAAGCCCCTACAGATATATACAGGCAGCTAAACTTAAAAAAAATTTATATTTGATTTGTAAATAGGTTTTTGCAGAAGGAATTACATGCAATATTGACAAACACAAAGTAATAAAAATTTAGTGTTGTAAAACCCACAAAATTGTGACATAAAAATGAAACTCTAAGGGAATTTTTAAAAAACCAAACTAAATACAGAGAAAATAACCCAACCCATAAACAAAAGAACCAAATATTTCCTTCTTTTTTTTTTTTTTGGCTGGATAAACAGACAAGTATTTCATGTCCACTAAGACTTTTTATTGCAGCAATATCAATACTTATACTTGACATTTCTAAGCAGTTTTCATCAAATAAGTTGCCTGCACATCCCTCAAGGCATTGGTCATTAAAGGAATTCATATTTATTTAGGCTACTTGTTCTATGAAAGAAATAAGTGAAGTATTAGGAGATGGTATGGGGTACAGTATTTTTGGTAGGGGTCATTATTTTGACATTGCATAAATAAGTTCATACTACTTTTGTAATTGTTTCTTCTTTTTCTCTTTCTGTTTGACAACTACATTTAGGGTAAACACCACCTCTTCACTGATTACTGACTGGATCAATAGTAGACAGTTTTATTGTATTTCTTCCTTTTTCTACTTCCTTACTAAACAACCTGTATTCCTTTCATTCAAAGGAGAAAAAGCTGAATATGAAAATGAATATGAAAAATATGAAAATGAATATGAAAAATATGAAAATGAATATGAAAATATGGAAGCAGTTTTTAATAAGAAAACCTTGTTGTTGATTCTGCCATGTTGCCATTTGGCCTTCAAAAGCCGCTCCATTAATGCAGTAAAACTTAACCTTCATACCAAGCAAAAATATAACCATATTGGAGGTGCATACTCACTTTAAGATTTTGCTAGACTCTGCAGTTAGATGGGTATCAACAAGTAGTCACATGTTTATGGTGTTCAGATTTTATAATATGCTTTCTTCTGATATATTTCAGTTTTAAATATAGTTGTCCATGCTTTGCAATGGCTGATTGCTCCTTAAGGAACTGTTTTCTGCAGAGCCACAGACAGTAAATTAAACCCAGGATTGGAAAGGAATTTATGGTAAATGTTAAGGACTATAGTCTTACAAGGACTACACCCTACAATACTAATTTGCAGTAAAAGTAACACTATGACCTAGACCCCCAAAATGGTAACAGGGAGTTATGAGACCTACATGCAGTGGTATCAAGGAATCAAAAGACTTGTTATCATGTTAGCATGTTATTAACTTGTGACTTGTCATTAATGGCTTATTCCCAATTAAGAGAAGTGGTTCGCAGACAGGCAAACTTGGCCCTAGATGTTTTAACCTTTGTTGACCTGAACCAGCTCTGCCACCTATCATAACATCGGGCAAAAACTTCAAAAATTCAGGATTTTGAAGATTTGAAGGATTTTATGAATTATGGTTTGCTTTTTTTTTTTTTTTGGTGTTTTTTTTTTTTTTTTTTTTTTTTTTTTTTTTTTTTTTGTAGCTGCTTCCCCACCCCAGCCCCCCATCCCACCCTAAAAGGTAGATGTAGGGAACAGCAGAAACCTCTAGAATTTGAGGCTGCCTCTTCATAACTGTCTTGGTATCATACTTTTATTCAACCCACAGAGGAACACACCTGACTGTAAAGGATGCAAGGAGAAAAGGAAAAAATACTGTCCACATTGCCTATATCAGCAATTATTTTGGATCAATTGAAGGCTGGGCTGGACATAGCCTTGGGTGGCATGGTTTAGTGGGAGGCATCCTGCCTATGGCAGGAGGTTTGGAACTAGATGATCTTGAGGTCCTTTCCAATCTTAACTATTCTATGATTCTATAAGTTATTTGTACAGTGGAAGCATTTGTGTTGAGCTCCTAACATCCGAACTGTATGCATTTTGAAAATTTTCTTCAGACTGGCTCTAGTTTGATCCCATGAACTGAAGATGCTGTAAGTGAGCATATCTCCTGGCTCAATTTCATCATTCACGTTCTACAAAATTGCTTAAGTATGTGAACAAAAAGTCCATCCTGAACACAACATCAGTGCTTCATTTCAGAAGTTAAACCATAATTTAAATGAAAATGTCAAAGTTATTGTATGGCTTGAAAAGAATGCAACTCATTACACGACTTTAAAGCAGGGAAAATTATATGTCTCTTCAGGTTCAAAATTTTATCATCTCATTATGGTATTACCTCATTAAAATATTAAGTCACTTTTTTTTCTTCATTTTGTCTTTTTTTCTTAAAAGGTAAAAAGTAACAAATATTTTAAATCACATACAACCAGAATGTTTCAGGATTCAACCACAAGCTTTTATTTGTATTTTGGGTTTTTTTTACATAATTTTTTTACTTTTCATCGTATTTTAGCAGAAAATATATTTTGTTAGCATAATTTTTTTGTTTCTTGTTCTAGTACCTCTCAGTGGGCAGAGAACTATTTCTTATGCAGCTATGATTATTTCACTTGCTGTTATATTGTGGCACATTAGCATTACAATACTGTCTCGGTTAAACTCCTTTCCTCAGGCTAGTGCGTCATTTACATACAGAGGAGACATCAGTCTAAAATTCAGTTGCCTGAACTCAGGTGTCTATTTTAGCTGCCTGGATGCCAGCTGCTGCCTCCAAATGATGCTGGCCTCCCACATTTGGAAGGTCCTTTATCATCTTCAGTCATACTGATCTGTTGCATACTCTATAACACCTATATTGGCATTCAATTGCAAATAGTGACAACCATGTAGGTAGCTAAAAGCTGTCTCAGAAATAAAATGTTGCATAAATGATGAATTCTTCAATCTGTATCCACAGATTTTTCAGTCCTGCACAACCTTCTTGGAATTTATTGGCCAACTATGTGTTAATAGCTGTAAGTAGAAATATAGGTGGTAGCGACAGTGAGAAAATCTGAGGAGAGGTAATAGACTTTTTGTCATAAACAGAATGCTGAAACACACATTATTGTTTTCCACTTTTGGAAATTAACCACAGATATTTTTTTGTCTCTTAGGGACAGCTCTTTGAAAAAATAGAAAAGGAAAGAAGGGGAGGAAAGGGAGGAAAGGGGGAAAGGGAGGAAAGGGAAGGAAGGAAAGAAGATTAATTTGTTAATTTTCTTTGTTTTCTCTACATGCAACCATTTCCAGCAGCTGAATGCTTAACTGCAACTTTCTCAGTAGGCAGTCAAGAGAGAGAAAGAAGGAAATTAAATTAGAATTTATTCCTTACATATCACTTAGACATGCTTTCAATTTTCAAAATGTATCAAACATAGACAACAATTGACTTTTGAAATATTTACCAAATGAGTTTTATTGCCTGAAATGCAATAATCAATATAATTTTTGACTTTATTCAGAAATCTTTGTATTTTTCATTATTTTTCTCACTAAATAAAAAAAAAAAGAAATCCAAAATAAACAACTTAATCAGAGTATATCTATTATTATCATTAAAGATTTTTTACAAAGTCACTCAGAAAAATACCTACTCTGATACAAATGATGACACAGCAAGTTTGCTGATGACACCAAGCTCTGCGGCTCAGCTGATACATTGGAGGGAAGGAATACCATACAGAGGGACCTTGACACGCTTGTGAGGTGGGCTGATGCCAACCTGATGAAGTTTAATCATGCCAAGTGCAACGTTCTACAGCAGGGTCGGAGCAATGCCAGGCACAGCTACAGGTTGTGCAGAGATGAGATTGAGAGCAGCCCTGAGCAGAAGGACTTGGCGGTGTTGGTTGATGAGAGAATGAACATGAGCCAGCAGTGTGATCTTGCAGCCCAGAAAGCCAACATTATCCTGGGCTGCATCAAAAGGAGTGTAACCAGCAGAATGGGGGAGGTGATCCTGCCCCTCTACTCTGTTCTCATGAGACCTCACTTGGAGTATTGTGTGCAGTTCTCGTGTCCTCAACATAAAAAGGACATGGAACTGTTGGAACAAGTG
>JASSUY010013893.1:0-15881 GCA_032466535.1 Forpus xanthops
ATATAAACCCAGAGCATGTGTTAAGAGGTGTGCGTGTTGGTGGAGAGGAGACCCCCGCACACCCAGAGCTGTTTGCTTATCTCTATTCAATGAAATTAAAACAACTGCAAAGTGAGTCATTTATCACAGAAAACTACTACGTTTAAAAGAATAAAAAGCCTGAAATCCGGCAAACCACAATCCCGTTTTGCAGCGCTCCCCCCTGACTCATCCACAGCCGCAGCACCGCCTCCCGCACCCAAGATGGCGGCCGAGCTCTGGCACCGCCCTCTTGGACCAAACATGGCCGCGGTGTGCGCCCTGGGCCCTTGGACTACAAATCCCAGACGAGAGCGGGAGGGCTCCGGTGTCGTCGGTGCGGGGTGAAGCGACACGGAGGCAGCGGCGGGCGGAGCTGGCGCTGTCCTGGAATAACCCCCTTTGGGGGTGCCGGGGCTGCGAGCAGCCGGTAGCGGGTCTGCCGTGGGCTGGGCCTGCACTGGGGCCCACCGGGAGGTAAACGGGTGCGGGGAGGGAGGGCGCTGGGCCTTGTCCGGGCCTTGCTCCTCGGCACCACCGAGGGGCTGCGCGGTGGCGGCCGGGCTTCATCCTGCTTCTCCAACCCCCGGAGGCCGTGTGGGGCTCTCCGCAGCAGGCGCGGAGCGGGCGGCTTTGGAACCGATCTGATCGGGTGCCGAGGAGCGGCCTGGCCGCGGTGCAGCGGGCCTGCCGCATGGTTGACACTTCCAAGTGGCCGTAGAGCAGAGCACGGAGCGGGGTTGTGGGGCCTCAAGGAGGAACACCGTTTCGGCGCTTTTCCGCTGAGCAGGCGGCTCCGGAGCCTTCCCAAAGGAGCGGCGCCTCTTCCCTGTTCCCTCCGTCCTGCCGCCGAGGTGCCCCGGGCTGTGTTCTGCTTCTGTCAGTCCAGCTGTTTCTGGTGGGTGCGTGCGGACACGCTGGGCCTTGCTGAACGCTGTGTTTAGGCTGAAAGGGGCAGGGAGGGGGTCCTGGCTTTGGTTCAACTTCAGGCGTACCAAGCTTCGGTGTAGTTTGTTTGTAAGCTCAAAATACGCTTTCCTTTTTAAACAATGAGGAAGCTGGGGCAGAGCGATGCCACTCAGACTTCCTGCTTTGGGTTTGGTTTTGACACAGACCTTCTATTTGGGAAAGCAAACAACTAACCTCCCCCTTATTTTCACAGCTTTCATTGCTGAGCTGTGGCTTTCCCGCTTGGAAATTAAATAAGAACCAAAATCTAGTCTTTAAGCTGTTGCCATACTATAGTACCTGAGGGTTAGTACCTCTGTTTCCATGTTGGCATTGTGGTTTGTCCCAAGTGAACAACTTTCTGGCCTCTTAAAGTGGTTTAATGATTCCTTTCGAGTAGCTTTATCATAGTGCTGCATGAAGGAATGACTTGTAAAGGTCGTTCCACTGAGCACATGAAAGCTCTGAGAGTGGAATTTAGTAAGGCAGAAAATAAATTGTAAGCAGTTATCAGTTGGACAGAGTTTGAAAATGAAATGGCATTTGTAAATACGAAGAGGAAGAATACAAGATTGCTTTGTCAAGCCCCACTTTGCGTATTGTTTAGATAAAAGTTTAAATGTATGTATCTGAAAAGGTTTGAATATCTCGTATATGTCAACTTGTGCGTAAGGAGTATTTTCTATAAGCCATGACCAGGATGACTTGAGTGTAGGTAATTTAATCTGTACTTTCTTTGGCAGACCCCCCATGCTGGCCCGACATGTGCAGAAGCTGGGCAGAGACTGCATTGCCCACTGGAATGGTTCTCAGATACTCACCGTGAACAACCCAGTTTGCAGCTGTATGAGATGGGCCGGACACTATCCCTGGGCCTCATTTCCACTCCCTGTTCCAGCTGATTCCTCAGCAAACTGGAGAATCCCTCCATTTTTTGGACCTTGGAGACAGTTTCAGAACTGTAATTGGCAGCTTGATAACTTCATGCAAAGTTCTTGCTTTCACCTACCCAATCCCAGTATGAAATCTGAGGGAGAAGAGCCATTGACAAAGAAGAAAAGACTCAGTGGCCACCATGATACTTCATCTCCTGAAAGAGAAACAAACTTCTCTGATCAGAAGGAAGCGTTGTGTCTTTCTGTAGCACACAATGAAGAAAAACATGGCAGCAAGAAAGGTAAAAGGTGCTCTTTCCTCATTTCCCTTCTTTATCTGTAAAGCTAAACCCATCTAACAAGCTATAAGCAATCTCACCTGCACCCGTTGAGTTACTGTTTTTCTTGTCTCCTTGATCAAGAAGACATCTGTCTTAAAAGCCTTACAGTTTGTAATGCTGTTCGTTGTGTCACACTTGTGTTCTGTGCTGCCACACAGCCTGCCAGTGCTAGGTCACTGTGACTGGAAGTGGAACACAGTCATGGGAGGGATTGCCTCCTGGTGTGTCCTGAGTGTGGTTCAGACAACTCTCCCTCAGGTGCCTTTTGCCAGATCCTGTCTGTGAACTTGGGAATCTTAAAGCAAAAAGCTGTAGGTAACTTGCTGCAGTTGCATAGCTTCGTTCCTGGTACTGAGCCTGTAAGCCCTGCTGGACCTCAGCTGGCTTCTTTCCAAGCCACTTGGTTCACAAATTTTGCAAGTGGAGAAATACATATCGGAAAAATAATTGGATACTTAATGATGGGCAGATATAGTCTTACAAACTTTCATATAATTGTATTAAGTATGAAACTAGGAATGGCAGAAAGGCAAAACAAGCCTTTTTAGAGATTGTTGGTAATTCTGAGGCTTATTAATGTTTTTGGTTTCTCAATCTCAAATCAGGTTCATCATC
The DNA here is from genome assembly GCA_032466535.1 of Forpus xanthops. Taxonomy (NCBI): domain Eukaryota; kingdom Metazoa; phylum Chordata; class Aves; order Psittaciformes; family Psittacidae; genus Forpus; species Forpus xanthops. The sequence goes on from JASSUY010013893.1 coordinate 2,798, forward strand.
TGGTTTGGGACCCAGTTCCAGCTTATGTTTTTCAGATTGTACACAGGCTAGAGGTGAACACGTTGTTTGATTTCTAACCCTTCTTAGTCATGCATAGGGAGATCAAGATGCCCACATCCTGTTCTGTGGGTGTATCTCAGACTGACATACTCCATCTCCACTGAGGAGGTAATGGCAGAAGGCAGCGTAACACGGTGTCAGCAGACTGGATTGGGCTTACCAGTTTGACAGCGTTTCTACAGGGAGTAGCAGGGTGGCATAGTCTGACCACAATCATTTCCATCGGATATACCAGCTGCCTAATTTCAAAGTAGTTTGAAATGCGGGGCATCTAATGATTTTGTGCTGTGTTTTGGGCTTGGCTTTGTTTGGTTTTTACTGATGCTTGTATAAAGTTCATCTTGAACCATGGTGTAAATCACCACTAGTCAAATAAGCTTTTAGAATTAAGCAGTGACAAACAGTTGTCAGTGGAATAATTTCTAAGAGCAGTAAGAACTCATACGGTGTATTACATATTTTCTGCTTCATGCTCTTTAACAGGAACCATCAAAAGACACTGGGAATATTTCTGCCAGCACAGCAGAACAGCGAAGATCATTGAAAATAAAGAAACTGACCAAAGCTGTACAGAAAGTGAGGCAAAGTTTGATTTTACAGTCATGTCCTACAATATCCTCTCACAGAATCTGTTGGAAGATAACTCCCACCTGTACAGACACTGCAGGCAACGACTGTTAATCTGGACATACAGATTTCCCAACATTCTACAAGAAATTAAACAGCTGGATGCAGATGTGAGTAGACAAGGAGCATGTGAACATTTCTTTAGGACTGATAAACCGCAGTAGCAAATTGTTGCTGTTCTTTTTGATGGGTCGGTTGTCCAGTGAATCCAACTGAGCTACGAGTTATGTTATGCTTCACACTAGTTTTGATTTATGCTTATGCAGTTAGTGTATTCTCTGCAATCTGAACTTGGAGCAAAGGTAAACTCTACAGTACATATCACTCATAGTTACTTTTTTTGTCCATAATTCCTGGAATGGTCTTTTTGGCATAACTTTGTTGCTCTTCAGGAGCTCAGTCCTCTGTCAAGAGTCCCAAAGTGGTCATAAATCAGTACTGCAATATACAGACAGAAGGCTCCAAGATACACAGAACTCTCTTAATGGAGCATTTTGAGGTCGATCTTTGGTTGAGGAACCTTGTTGTCCACTCTGTTCTTAATGGGAAGTGTGCCCTTGGCCTCTTCATCCCACTGCTGTAGCATTTAGCCCTCCCCTAAACTGCTGGGAATGTATGAACAGGTATCTACTTCGATTAAATTGAATTTCACATCTGAAAATGTACAGCTGGCTGAGAGAGAGTGGGAGGAATTGGAGCCATCTTCCCAATCTTAAGGAGCACTTTCCATAGGAGGGTAAATCCTTTTGTGGAATTATGAAGACAAAAAGCCTCTGAATTATTATTTTTATAGTATGCCCATACAGAGTGTCCAACAGAGATGATATGGTAATATTTTGATGTACTTACTAATCTTTTAATTGTGAACTTTTGCTTCAGGTACTCTGTTTACAAGAAGTCCAGGAAGACCACTATAGAACAGAGATCAAGTCAAGTCTGGAATCCCTGGGTATGATGAATCTTTCATGACCAGTGTGTTGTCCTCTCCCCATCCCAGTAATTGTTTTCCTCAAAAACCTTAATTTAATAGAATCAAGTTTGCTTCCATCACATGCAACAATGCTGTGTACCCCCTTTAAAAATTTACTAAGTGCTCTCTTGAAACTTTAGTGTTTTCTATCAGAATTCCTATTGGATAGGTTTTTTTTTTTCTAGGGTATGCTTTTCTGGCTTGAAATCTCCCAAACATCAGCACTAAACCATGGTCAGTTTATATTAACTTGTTTTTATACAGTACTATCAGCCTATATAGCAGTGTCTTACAACTCTCCTGTGTGAACTTATGGAAGGAACATGTTGCTAGGGATGTGATTCCATGGTGCTTTAAAGGGATCTAAATCTCCTTCCAGTCCCAGGGCCCCCCTTGATTCCTGGCACAGGTTCTTGTCTGATGCCAAGGGTAGCTAGTTCAAGGAGCAGCACTGGATTGATACTCTTTCCTTCTTAGTTTGAGGCAGCCTAGCTCCTAGAACTGAATGTAAAGAAGGTAGAGTTATGGCAGTACTGATGTTGTGGAACAACACTGTAAGGCCAGGCTTGTCTGAGCAGCTGATCTTCAGCTGGGGATCTGGAACTTGCTGTAGCTCTTCCTCTTCCCCTCCCTAGCTTTTAGATGTGTGTTCTGCCCCTTCTCCTGGGCTAGTTCTGGCACTCACTAGACCTTTACCCTGCTGAAATCCAGCAGTCCAGCAGAACACTATCCAGACTAATTTTATTTTCCTGCATTAGTTTCTGCTCATACACTGACTTAGCAGTGAGTGCCACAACAAGTGGCAGGAGCACGTGGCCTGAAGCTACTTAATTGTGTAAATATATTTGAGACCTTTGTTCTATGAATTCCTTTAAGGTAATGATTTATGACTTAATAGTTACTACTCCTGATTGGACCACTTCACTGGTGTTGTTCCTAAACCACTGTGGTTTAGGAATAACAGGAAAAAAATACTCAAGTCCGCTTGTATGTGACTTGTGGGGCTTCTTTCTTGGTTTGGTTTGGTGTTTTTTTTTCATCCATATGAGGAGAGAATCATAGAATCCCAGACTGGCTTGGGTTGGAAAGGATCTTAAGATCACCCAGTTCCAACCCTCCTGCCATGGGCAGGGACACGTCACGCTAGACAGTGCTGCCCAAGGCTTTTGTCCAACCTAGCCTTGAACGCTGCAAGGGATGGAGCATAAGAATGTGCCTGGTATCTTAAATAGATGCCACTACATCACAAAGGGTACTGGAAGAGGTTTTCCAGAGTATCTAAATTGCAGCTAGACAGGGCAAAAAGGTTTTTATTATTTCTTGAGATAATGTCTATTTATACAGTGACATTTTCTGTTTGTCATTGCCTCTCTTGCAGGGTATCACTGTGAGTACAAAATGAGGACAGGGAGGAAACCTGATGGCTGTGCTATTTGCTTCAAAACTTCCAAATTTAGCCTGATTTCATCAAACCCTGTGGAATTTTTTCGCCATGATATTCCACTCTTAGACAGGGATAATGTGGGATTGGTGTTGCTTTTGCAGCCTAGATTTCACTGTAAAACTAATGCTGCAATCTGTATAGCCAATACACATCTGCTGTATAACCCAAGGCGTGGGGACATCAAGCTGACTCAACTTGCAATCCTCCTGGCAGAGATTGCTAATGTTGCTGCTCAGAAGGATGGTACCTTCTGTCCAATTATCATCTGTGGTGACTTCAATTCTGTTCCTGGTTCTCCATTGTACAGATTTATAAAGGAAGGGAAGTTAAATTATGAAGGACTTGCTATAGGAAAGGTAGGCTATGGTTTTCACTTCTCACAAGTAAAGGTTGATGCTGATAAAAAGTACAGGATGTTTGTTTCACTGTGTTTAAGGGTCCCAGTCTTTAAATAGGATAAAATAAATACTTAAGCAAACACCTACTGTGTACTCCCATCGAAAGATGACTTTTGTTTTAGATAAACTTTGAATTACATTAGCCTGAATTATTGTAAAAGCAAAAATGCAATTAGATGCTGAATCTAAACTTTTTCAGGTTAGATCGTTTTTGTTGTAACTTCTTGTTACGTAGCTGTTGGATGTGTCAAATGCTAGTTAATAGAAAGTAACTGGAGTACCTGCAATGAGAAAACATGGGGAAAAATAGCCCCACTGGTGTCTGTTGCTAGCGAGTAGTTGTCTCAAGCCCTGCTTCAATGTGACCTTCTCCCAGAAGTATAAGCGTTGTCTGCTGGGGAGCTGTGTATACTCAGTCCTGTTATGTTGATAAGTGTGCTTGGTAGTACCTCAGCTTAATGTCACAAGAACTGGCTTGAAAAATTGGGTAGCTGCAAAAAAAAAGGGGGTGTACCTAAGGGATGTTGTTACTTTGACAAGCCATTATAAAAGACTTATTCTAAGGGGCCGCGGCTTTCCTTTGCTTTAAACTTTAAATAAAAAGTCCACTCATTTCATGTTGTTTTTCTCAGGTCTCTGGACAAGAACAGTTTCCAAGGGGCCAAAGAATTTTATCTATTCCAATCTGGCCAAAAAAATTGGGTATTTCACAAAACTGTGTGTATGAAATAAAACAGCAACCAAAAGAAGAAAATGCAGGTCAGTTGCTGGGTTGATGAATTTTGTGGACCTTTGAAAACATCATTTGGGTAGCACTGAAAAACACGTTCTAGTGGAGGGGGGAAGCAGTGAGTCTTTAGCTTGCCAAACTCCCCTGTTGGGCTCATTTGAATCTGAAGTTACAGCTCACATAAGCATTTGCAAATTTAAATCTTTAGAAGGTAATAGTTCGAAATTGCCATTCAGGAGCTGGTGCATATTCTTTAAGCTAGTGTGATTGAATCATGAAAGCCAGTTGTGCTGTGATGGGGAAAAGAGAGATGGAAGAATGCAGCACACGTATGTAGTGTGAAAACCCAGTCTGCTTAAGTGGTTATGTATCACAGCGAAGGCACTTCGTGGAACAAGTGGGAAGAAGAAGTGATCCCTTTCTTACTACATCTTTCCACCCATTTTAAATGAATGGGACATAATTTGGAAGTCTTTAAACAGCATATTACATATGGAACAGAAGAATTTAATCCAGTTTGTATCTTGCCTGCTGAAAACATACTGTCTCTAGCTTTGTTTTCTATAGCTCTTCAGTATTGGTCTTGCTTGCATCCTATATTTAAATGCAAATTGAATGTATTTTTGTTTTACAGGAGAAAAATTGGAAGCAGGAAAACTGGACAATGCTCAGGAGATTGTAATAGCATCTGAAAAGTATGTGTTGGGGGATAAAAATGGAATTCCTAGTTTGGGGAGTCTGCTTAGATCAAACTTGTTTCTGATTCCACATGTGGATAGAAGATGCTTACCCAACCCAGTCTGCCCATCAGGGTTAAAAAGTCATCATCCATTTAAACATGCAAAGGCTGATGAAGCAGCAAAGGACTAGAACTGGAATTAATGGAGTGTGGGTTTTTGCAGGAACCTGCAGATACTGTTTCAGAATGCAGAGGCGAGGTGTCAGTGCTGTTTAGGGGCCACTTTCTGTCTGCTTATTAGAAAATGCCTTTGACGTTTTTGGTTATTTCTTATAAACAGAACATTTGCTCTGTAGTGACATTGTAGGAAAGCTCGGAACGTCTTCATTGCTCATTCTTTCTAGGAAAGACAAGAAAATAAGGTTCTTTTCTTTGATTCCTGTTTAGGGTGTCTTCAAAACTGCAGCACCATTTTAAGTTGTCTTCAGTCTATTCTCATTACTTTCCTGAAACTGGGATCCCAGAAGTAACAACTTGTCATTCCCGGAGTGCTGTCACCGTGGATTACATTTTCTATTCTGCAGCAAAGGATGATACTGCAGCCCAGCCAGGTAAAGAAACAACTTTCTAATTGTTTTCAACAAGTGCTAAATGGGAGCATTTGGATGCTGTTCCAAGGGAAATGCAGTGATAATTCAATGCATATGAAGTACCTCAGAGGTTTGTGGTAGTGCTCTGAATGTCAGCTGCTAGCTGAGAAATGGGGCTGGGCCTGTGATCTCACCACAGTTGGGCCTGTAGTGCCACACAGGGCAGACTTTTCCACGTAACCGAACATTGCTGTAGTTGCCATCTCAGCATGGAGAAAAGACCTGAGGTCCCAGAAAAGCAGAAGTGTAAGCAGCACTTGAGAATTAACTGCTGTCAATAACTCCTGCAGGATGGTGGTGAGCGTGCCAACAACAAAGCAGTGTTTCCAGTCACATCCAGTCATGAAAACAGTGAACAGCAGTTTATGATGTGCATTAAAAGGGTTTCTTAGTTACTTCTCAGATAGATAATCTTGATGTAATGTCTGTGAAGTAGATTACTTCCGTGCTCTCTTGCTCTGAGAGCAGTTGCTTGCCCGTGCCCAGTTGTCACACTCTTGATTGTAGTTGCAGCTGGAACTCACCAGATGGTGCAAGAAAGACACAGTACTTCTGCGGGTGTATTTCTTGATGGGCAACACATCCATCCTTAACTGCTTTGTGCTCTTACCGTGGGTACTTCCCAGCAGTGTGCTTTCCATGCCATCAGTAGTGCTGTGTGTTGTGCCATCATCAAAGGTCACCGCACAGTGCGGTGCCAACATATTAACAGCTCTGAAGAACTTGGAATAAAGAAACCTGGATTCTACTCCTACTCCCACTGTAGATTGCAACTGATTTTTATAAATTGACATTGTTTTTAACAGGTGAAATAAATTCACCTTTAATTTCTCATGCATTGAGACTAGACTGTTAGAATTCACTGAGTCAACGCACAAAAGTCTCATTTGTGGTAACCTACACAGTACTACTTTAATGTAAAACACCATGTACAAAAGCTTCACAATACAGAAAGAAAAGCTTTGAAAGGACATGAGAAGTATCTAAATGACTTCTGAATCCTTTGTGATTTCACAGTGCATCCTGTGCACAATTTAATCTTAATTCAGTTGCTTCTCTATTTTTGTTGCATCATCATTGTCCCAGCAGAGCTATAGCACTTCTTCGTTTCTGCACTTGTTTTTCAGATAGATTCTTCACCTCACATCACAGTATAGAAAGGGACAAACTTGGATTCCTCAAACTAGATTAAACTCGTGTAGTTTTTATTCATTAGCTCTTAGAAAGTAAGTAATAGTGGTTGCAGTGTGCTCTGAGCTGACATTAATCACTGCATGCAGGCCAAGCTGTTTGCAGCAACAAACTGCTCCTTTGTAGACATGCAGGTGCCGTGCAGATGATACATTTGGCTCAAGGATGTGTGTGTTCTAAAGCTACCAAGGCATCTTCACAGTGGAAGAGCTTTTCTTCAGAGCAGCAAACAGCTGCTGGGTTGTTAGAGAGCTGCAAAGCTGGCAGGTGCCATAGGAGTGAAGCTGTTGAACTATGTGAGGAGTTGGAACAGTTGCTGGATAATCCTTTAAAATGTGCCTGCTGGTAAGTACCAGCTTCAGCCACAAAGTCCTGGAATTGCTGATCACTTCCATACAGAAAGTATTTTTGTCAAAGTTACAGCTGCTGTTCATGCTGGCCCTGAAAGCACTCAACCTGCTCAGCATCATCCCTGTGCTCTGCAGACAAGAGCTAGGGTTGCTGACTAGTTGGCTCACTCAAGTAGATAGATCTTCAAGTCTAAAAGCTTTCGTCATGGAAGGATCTTGTTCTCAATGGAATCTTTTGAGTTGGATGGTTTTCTGCTTGGTTTTGGGGGTTGCTTTTTGTTGTTGGTTGGTTGGTTTCTGGAATCGTAGACTCAACCAGGTTAGAAAAGGCCTTTAAGATCATCAAATCTAACCGTTCCCCAGCACTGCCAAGGCTACCACTGAGTTTTCCTCTTTAATGAGAGAACAAATATTTTAAGTAGGCTGTGTAATAATAAAGGTTGGCCAGGGGCAGGTGATGTTAGAGTAAGGGTCTGCAACAGGCCCCCTGACCAGGAAGACTTAGCAAATGAGATCCTCTGTAGACAGATAGGAGCAGCCACAATTCCTAGTCCTCAGGGAGGGACAAGACACCAACAATCCAAGAGGTTCCTAGAGTGTGTTGATGATAAATGCCTTCTCCAAGTGATAGAGAGCCAGCAAGAGGAATGGTTTTTTTGCTAGACCTTGTTCTCACCAACAAGGAGGAGCTGGTGGGGAATGTGAGGCTCAAAATGTCTTTAGGCAATTAGGAGTAGGAAATAATGGAGGAAGATCCCCTTCTTATGCTGAGCAGTTAGGAAGGGAGATGCCAGAAGGCTTTCACCCTTTACAATCAAGAGTTCCTGCCTGGTGAAGAACTGTTCTTCAGGATACACAAATAAAAGGTTATAAGAACCAGTAACTCTCAAAATATGCTCAATTTTGCAAGTGTCAGCTCTTCTGGGCACTGCTGTTGTGCTAAAGTACAGGCCTGGACTGAGGCTTTTTCAGAGATACAATGAATAACTCAATCCCTTTCTACCTCTGCAGCATGGAGGGGTAGCATCCTGAGTGCTTTGAGCTGTACCAAATGTAAGCTCTGCTGTGAGAGCAGTCATAAACTACAATTTCTGAACTCCTTAGTGGTGCTGTTCAATGCAATAAAGATTACTTTCAGACTATTTGTGCCCTAGGGTTTTCCTCTTTCCACAGGTGTGTGAATGTGCAATTCTCAGCCCACACTGATAAACGTTTCCATGTTTTATTCTGTTTGTGTTTTAACCAGGAGCGGAGGATTCTTGTCATGGAGGTCTGAAACTCCTTGGCAGGCTGGCACTTCTAACAGAGAAAGATCTTTGGACTGTTAATGGTCTTCCCAATGAAAATCACTCTTCTGACCACCTGCCCTTGCTAGCAGAGTTCAGGCTTATTGAACGGTAATACCCAAAGGTCTTTTTGTATAGATGAAGTTTCATTCACCTTTCTGCTTCTTGTGATGATCACTGTCTCTTTGAAGGTTAATTCAAGCACTGTTGGTCCAGTTTCAGTCAGTTTTTTGCATGCTGAGTTGTTAGAGTTGTGTAAAGTAGACTTCTTAAGACTTCTTTTTTTAAGGTTGAAATTATGTTATGAAGCCTTTAAGGCCAAAAGAGAAGATTTTTATGTTTGCTTCCTCTTTGATAACGGAAAACATCTGTGCCAGCCTCAAAGTGGTGTTATTTTTCACAGAGATGCTGTAAATTGTTTTTATTGTAAATCAGAGTAAAAATGATTATTCTGAGAACTGTGTGCTGCTTCCTAGAATCATGGAATGGTTTGGGTTGGAAAGGACCTTACGATCCTCTAGCTCCAGCCCCCACGAAATGGGAGTGTTTGTATACACAACCTGTTTTCTAATGAGCAGAAAATCATGTTTCACTATACCACTACGCTGTAGACATTCCTATCTAAATACTTCTGCAAAGGAATTCAGGGCAGAACCTGCAAGATTACACCTCTAAAGGAAGAAGATAGCTTTGCAGTAAGGCAAAGTTATTTCTTAAACTTCTAGAAGCTTAACTTTGGGTAGCATTCACTGACAACTTCTTTAGGCTACCTGAAATGAGCATGCGACCTAACAGAAACCTAATCTACTGTAGGAAGAAAGCAGTCACTCCTTGACATCCTGAGGCTTCATATGCATTCAACAACTGCAGGAAGGGAGTTTGGTTTGCCATAGATTATTAAAACTGGCAACCTGTATATTAAAATGACAGATCCTGAGGTACTAAACGATGAAGATTTGTATTTACTCTCACAATACATGGACAAACATACCATTTACAATGTTATTTTCCTGAAGATTAACCTTGCAGCAAACAAGTCAAACTACGTGTGGGATGTCTGTAAAACTGCCTTAACAGTAACATTTGGAGAACTGTCTTTCAGTGTGGTGCTGGAAAACCCGCACCCATGTTCCTGAGATCACATTCAGATGTATTTGGTTCCTAGAAACACTTCTTTGTTCATTCCTTTTCCTGACTGCAAAATTACACCTGCAGTTACTTTGTGCTTTAAGAATAACACAGTAAGTAACCTACAAATACACAGGTAGTAACCACAAAACCAGTCAAACTGAAAAAGTACTTCAGTGTTCCATTACACAATATGATTACTTACCAAAATATTCAGCTTTAGTTGGTAAGAATTTGGAGGTGGGATATTTTTCTCATAAGGAATTGGGAATAAGGATCTTCCCTCTGCTTGAAGATGACTGCGTATGCGATACTGGATGCTGCTTGATTTAAATACGAGTATTCTCAAAGCTGGATTTGATAAATGCAAACATACCTGAATAAATGCAACAGATTTCTGATTATGTACAGGTTGCAGCCAAAAAAGCCATTGTAGCAACTCATTTGTAGCAGCTCTTGTAGCCTATGTTAAAAGTAAGGAGCATTGCTAGTCTGGGGGACTGTTGTGTTATCTCCACAGCAGACGAATGTGAGCTCCTTCGTGTCTGCACCCTCACCAGCACACAGGCAGCTGAACAGAAAAGTGCTGCTCTTTGCAGTAAGCTTTGTCACTCCTTGAATCTAGAAACAACAAGTGGCTTTTCTGGAATCGAAACAGAATGGGATAAAAATTAACCCTAAGTTTTAAAAAGAGAAAACCCCTCAAACTACCATGATCCTTTTATTGACATTTCATGCTGTGCATAAACATACAAGTGATGTAAAAAAACCCAACCCAGAAGTCATGCATGTTTTCTACATTATTTGACCACTTTTGTAGTCACTAGAACCACATTTAAGACAAATGCCATCATCGTGAAGAGTATTTCAGCTGAACTGCAAAACAGGAACCAAAAGCAATTTGCCACATGCCTCTATAGCGCTCAAAAGTTTCAGTGCTAAGTTAGAGGTTAAAATAACTCAAGTGTGATGGACAGTGGTAAAAACTGTACACAACCACCATTACTTGAGCTGAAGTAAACCATGGTTTCATAGGAAAAAGCTTGCAACGTATCAGGTAACTTTGTGCTATATAGGCTCCAGGTGATCAAAGTAAGTTTTTCACATCATTTCATCCTAGGGATACATGAAAGAAACCTGTTTAGGTCACAAGATACTAAACAGCACAAAGTTTAAAAGTGAAACGCTGCCTCTAGTGTAAATTGTACAGGAATTCCTACCAAAAGAGTATTTCCCTCTTTTCAACTTCGCTCCTGAACCACAAAAATCCCTATGGTGAACATAGGAGCAGAAAAGTTGACAGAAGGAGGAATGGGAAAGGCCTCCCTGTAATTGATATGGTCATTTGTATAAACAAGTGTATGTAATACATTGGACAAGTCTTTCTAGACTTTCTGCAGGCTCATTAGTAGAAAGCCTTCCACTGGTTGCAGAAGGTTGCTGGATCTTGGTATTGTCCTCCTGTCCTAGGTGGGGGAGATTCATTGACTTTTTGAGCAATGAGATCTGTGTACCAGCAACCATCTCCTGTATTCATTCAATTGCTGGCTGATAGAAGTGTTCCAGGAGGAGTAAGCATTATTGTCACTGTCTTACAATGTCTTCATCAAGATCCCAAAAAAGTCAGTGTCCAGGAGGAGAGGTACACAAGGCCCGTGGCAGTATCATCTACAAGCACAGCACAAAGGGTAAAGGCTGGACTTGCACAATAATCCACTTTCTATTTAGGCACCTAATGAAATAGTTTCAGGAATGCAGCACTCACCAGAGAGCTTCACTAATGCGAATAGAAGACCCCAGTGAAAGTCTTAACCGTGTCACTTGAGAAGGCTGGTGTCCATCAGCTAAGTCTTAGAACAAAAGGACTGAGTAGGGAGGAAGCAGACAAGCTTGATTTTCAGCCATTAAATCCTCCTTATTAAGGTCTAAGCTGTTGTGCTACAACACATACAGGAAAAACTCCCTACAGCAGCACAGCATAAGGTTAACTTCAGCCTGCAGTGTCTGATCTTAATATAAGATGTCAAGGCATCCCCATCTAAGACTGCTCAGCCTTTCAAAGACAAGGTTCAAAGCTACAGCAACTGCTGAAAGAGAAGCACGTGGGCTCAGGTTGCCATTATTCCAGGAACATAGACAAGAAACAGACGGACTGAGAGGTGAGCACTCATCTCCACAACAGTTTTGTGCTTCAGCAGAATAGTCCGGAAAGACTAAAAGCTTGTGAGAAAGTATAAAAAACTTATGAAAGTTAAAAACCCCATTATTCTCATCAGTTAAAAACCCAAAGCTTCCTATCTTGCCTAATAAGATGTCAGTGTTTAAGAATACACTTTGCATATTACTATTACTTAACAGCTTTCAGCAACATGCACAAAATAGTAATAGAGGTGGCAGTAAAACATCCAGTGCTGGTTTAATACTACCAGAAATGCTGGGAAACAGTACAAATTAGGTACAAAACAACAATACTGACAGTTTTGCATATCTATTTAAGTTTTGTGAGGTAATTTGGAGACTTTAAAAAACTCTTGCCACTTCTGCACTGCTTGTTTTTATTGCTGAATTGAATACTGACTAGGATTTGTTTTAACTGCACTGCACCCCAGCACATCTTAATACTGAGAATATTGATTTCTTAGTTTTGCCATTGCTACTACCCAGCAAAACACCCAAGTTCAGTTAATACTTGTACAGGCAAATGGTATTTGAAGAAACCCTCACACCACTGAAGTCATCTGCTAGATGATGAAGGGGAAAAAACATCATATCCTCACAAACCTCATTGTAGGTTCCTCTGTACTGATATCTTTTCTATACATTGACATAGAATAAATACTGCCACCAAAACCAAATGCCCCCCCTTCTATTTTCTAGGTAAAACTTTCACCATAAGAGTCCACAAGATAATAAATTGTCCCATTCCTTTTTCCTTCCAACGGAGTGCAGGTAAAGTGCAGCGGGAAGCACCAGGAAGCCCTCTGTCCAGCATATGGCTTTGTTAGATGCGGAGCTGGTAGCCGACCTCGTTGAGTGTAGCCAGGTCTCCTTTCTTGTCCACCACCGCAGGCCTGCGAGCAAAGGAGGGAAGAGGGTTCTGCTCACCAGTAATCCCACACGGCCACGCAAGAGCACAGAGCAGTGGGCACCTCTGACTTCAAGGCAGGGCTGACTAGATCCGGTTTCCTCATCATAAGCACAGTCCTCACATGAGTTTTCCCTGAAGCCAAGCAGCAGTGAGGAACAAGCTGTCCCATCTTGGGATCCTGGGAGCACCCCTCTCCTTCCGAGTTGAGAGGGCCTAAATGAGCAGTTAAAAGCAGACACATCTTGCCCAGGATCTACCTCAGAGCACGACTCCAGGTTTTAGAATGAAGTGCAAGCAGCTGAGAGCAAACAGGCAAAGCCTATCACATGGCCACAGTGTGCTGTTGCTCTGAATCTACCCTTTCCTCTGGGCTAGGTCCATGTGAAGGGCTGCAGCCCACCAAACAGAATCATAGAACAGTTTGGGTTGGAAGGGACCTGCAAAGCTCATCCAATCCAACCCTCTGCAATGACCAGGGGCATC
>JASSUY010013898.1:0-98359 GCA_032466535.1 Forpus xanthops
TCAACATAAAAAGGACATGGAACTGTTGGAACAAGTGCAGAGGAGGGCCACAAGGATGATCAGGGGACTGGAGCACCACCGCTATGAAGATAGGATGAGAGAGTTGGGGCTGTTGAGGCTGGAGAAGAGAAGGCTGCTTGGAGACCTCATAGCAGCCTTCCAATATCTGAAAGGGGCCTATAGGGATGCTGGGGAGGACTCTTCATGAGGGACTGTACTGAGAGGACAAGGGATAAGGGGTTTAGACTTAAACAGGGGAAGTTTAGATTGGATCTGAGGAAGAAATTCTTTACTGTAAGGGTGGTGAAGCACTGGAATTTGTTGCCCAGGGAAGTTGTGAATGCTCCGTCGCTGGCAGTGTTCAAGGCCGGGTTGGACATAGCCTTGGGTGACATGGTTTAATGTGAAGTATCCCTGCCCATAGCAGGGGAGTTGGAACTAGATGATCTTAAGGTCCTTTCCAACCCTGTCTATTCTATGATTCTATGATCTTCAAGTCATAAGAATGAGGAAAAAAAAACCCTGTTATTTTTGAAATATAATTTCATTTCTGGAAGTTTCAATGTTCCGTGTTTTATGCAGATGAACCATTTTTAACAACTTGGAGCACAAACCTGGAGGGTTTATATACAGGCTGGCCACAGAACTGAATGAATCATAGAATCGCAGAACGGTTTGGGTTGGAAAGATCCTTAAAGATCTTCTATTTCCAAGCACCCTGGCACAGCCACGAATTCCTTTCAGTAGACCATGTTGCTCCATGCCCCATCCAGGCTAGCCTTGAACACTTCCAGGGATAGGGCATCCACAGCTTCTCTGAGCAACTTGTGCCAGGGTCTCACCACCCTCACAATAGTGTACTTCTTACTAATATTTAATTTTAATCTACTCTCAGTTTAGAGCCATTCCCCCTTTTTGTATCACTATGTGTTCTTGTAGAATGGAATGGATATCACTCTATTACCATGCTTCTTCAGCTCTAAGCATTTTGTCACCTCTGATCTGCTTCATCATGTCATGTTTTGCAGTCAGGGGATGAAGGAGAACCATCAATCTCAGATTATGGGCTTTGTTATAACCTAAGGTGTAGTACCCATTTTATTGTCTTTTCTGTAGCTCAAAAGCCTACTTGAGGACCTTTGCCTAGTCCCTACTGGCATAGATAGAGAAAAGCAACCCTTGTTCTATTTCCCTTGTGGATATTTCTTACTGTTCTTTAATTACCAGTGCAGGGTCTTAACACTATCCAGGACTATACCAGGATGGAGCAGCGAGTGATGGCTGGCTCTGGCAGTGTTGTGGCATGGTGGGTATACGGGGAGCAGCCCAGCACAAAGTAGAAGGGCAGACAGAAGCAGGAGATGCTCCCAAAGGCATGAGGAAAAGTTCCTGTTAACCAAGATTTTTTTTTGTCCTGAAATGTTGACTGCTTGTCTTGGCCAGATGCATGTGATAGATAAAATTATATTCATAAAACATTATTCATCTCCAGTGATGGCTTCTTAGATGTCAAGGAAAAAAATGTCAATTGCAAGGATAAAGGGGGGACAATGGGGAAAGAGGAGAAAAAACAGTGCCAGTGGTGAGGATTTAGGCTGCAAATCTGTGTGGCTGGCTATGAGTACTGCAGCAACAGCTACAGTGAGAACACATTGCACTTTTTTGTTGACTTTTCAGTTTTTTAATTACTGGCATGTTGGTAATGGCATGCAGAATCAGGTCCTGCTTCCTTTCACACTCCAGACACTCTTGTCTTGACCACAGGGCCATAAAATTATCAAAGGGAAATATTATTGGCTGTAACCACCTCAGTAATATTTTTACAACTCCTGATTGACCACAAATCTATATTTAATAAGAAAAACAAAGAAAAACCACACCCCATTCACTTCAGTTGGTGCTGTACATTTAACTGGGGAAACACATTCATTCTATAAGGAGGCAGAAATTGCAGACTGTGCCTAGGAAAATATGCTTATTATATCCATAACTGGAAAAAAATATAAATTCCCCTTTTTAGGTATTTTCATAAGTTGTGCCAGGGTTTATCAGCTCAGCTGGCCTCCTGCTGAATTATTGCAAATATTATACTCTACAAATTCATTGTAGTGGCACTTTAAAGTAAGGCTTTTATGTTCTGAGTACCTTACGAAACAATTCAGAAGTTAAGTCTTTACTGGTTAAAAAAAATCACCCCTTCAGGGATTTGGGTTCCTGAGGAAGCATAACACAGCTTGAAACAGCCTTGTCTTCTCCCTTCAGGTTCTAAGACAAAGGAAGTCCTTCTCTTCATACTTCTAGAAAGCTGCTAAGAAATGCCCATATAGCTTTGAACACTGAGGAAAACACAACTCTGTGAAGATACTCTGGTGCAGAGCAGGGGTTTACAGTTCATGTCAAGACCACCAAAAGAAACTATATTCCCTGTGGAGCTGGCTTGGGCAAGGATGCTGAACTGCACTTGGTTCATGTTCAAGCCACTTGGCCTGTTCAAGTAGGCATTTGGGCTTAGTGAGGACACATCCTGATGCTCTCAAGGTGACAAAAGCAGGAGTGTTCCTTGGGTATTTTGCTTTGAGGGCACCTGCTTGGCCTCTCTGAGTCCTGGTGCAGGAAAGCTCCCTCTGCCAGCTTGCCCACTTGATACCATGCCCTACCGTGCCAAAGCAGGAGGAGTGAATTCCTACCACTGCGAGCTGCTTGTCAGTATGGTGAGCAGAGGTGGTGTCAGAGGGAGAGGGCATTTCCACCATGGCTTGGGATCACAGGAGCTTGGTACAGTGAGGAGGTATGTATGCTAGAGAGTTGCATGGAAAGAGTCGGCCACAGCTCTGCACCGAAGTCGGTTTCCTGTCTACGGACTGGTGTCTCTGGAGCAGGACTAATAGCACAAAGTAGGGTATGATTCTTGTCTGGTGCAGGAAATTACACTTACATAAGAATGGACTAGAAGAGAAGCTGTAGCAACTGCCTATGCAACCCATGAGGACAAGGGAGGCTGTGCCAGACCAAGGCTAAGCTAATTCAGGTCACATCTACAGCTAGGAAATTTGACATTGACAAGGTAACAGATAGTAGCTTTCAATTATATCTGTTGCAAATACATCTGAAATTATAAAAGCTGTGTGTAGCAGCTGGCAGGAGGTGGCAATTGGCTCCCTAGGGCCTGCCATTCACTTCTGACCAGGCAAGCATACCTGTCCACTGAAGAAGGTGCCAGTCCATCACTGCATATTGCTAGGTCAGCCACCGGTTAGTAGTCTAGGATCCGCTGTCACAGATGGGTGGGTGACCCCATGAACAGGCAGGTGCCTTATTCCTAACATCCCATGTGCTCATTAGCAGCCTGTCTATTTTCAGGAATCCAAGCCGCCCTCTAGTATGCTGGCTCCTGAAGCCCTGACCTACTATTAGTGACCTGCAACTGATACAATGACAAAAGAAATGTTGCAGGATAGGAGAAGCCTACAGTAGATGCTGCCTATAGATCTGCTTACACGGTAGGACATTCACATCACTCTGGCATACCATGTTCTGCAGAGAGGAGCAGGCTGCTTCTGGGAATGAGTTTGAAGGTGCTGCTGGTATCCACTTCTGTATCAGGAGCTCTCTTCTATTGCTACTGATCTGTGTCCAGGCAAATGGCAGTCATAAAGATGTGTGATGCATTTGCATCTCTGCAAGGCCAGAGCTCACAGGTTGCCTGCCAGCTTGCCATCCTGCAGTGGCTGGAGGAGGAATCATCAGTGCTAGTGTCACATAAACTGTATGGCACTGGAACCAGTAAAGTTGCTGGGATTTGTTGCACACTGGGCCTCGCAAACACTTGCCTTTGCTGCTATTGGGCCCACATCCCTTGCTACTGTTCTCCTCTCAGTCCACTTGGTCTCCACTGGCTTTCTTTTATTGCTGTCTCCACATGTCCTGTGCCTCCTTTCCCTTCCAGTAGATCTGCTGGTTTGATGGGTCTTTCTCAAATCAGATCACTTCCAAGTCTTAGAGGGTGCTATTTCAGCCACAGCTCATGCAAGTGTATTTCTCAGATTATCTTAGTCGGAAGACCCAGCTGAAGGAGTGGAAGATCATATTGCTATTTCTTGCCTGCACACAGAAAAAATGGAGTCTCTCATTTTTCATTCTGTAGCACAGGAAATCCAAAGGTTGCTACTTATATCTAAAATTACGTGCATAACTGCCTTTCAGTTGGCTGCCTGCATTGAAGAATTGGAGGGAAGCAGTCTTTCTACTTGATCAGAAGCAGCTTTTCTCTTTTTTTTCTTGGTTTGGAAGTCAAATGGGAAAAAAATCTGAAAAATTTAATTTGAGGCCAAGTAAAACATTTCATTTAATTAAAATAAGCATTTTCTTCACTATAAAATGAGACTTTCCAGTGTTTTCTTTCTGTGAAGGGAACCAAAATTTCTCTTTTTTGTATAGAGCCAACTTTTATTCAGTGAAAAATCTCCATGATTAGCTTTTATCTATGGGACAGACTTCCATCCTTATGCTCTACCTTGTGACAGCTTTGGGGTCTTTGGCTTGACAAGAGATCAGTGAGGACTCCGACAAGAGGAATGAATCTACATTGTGAAGCAGGAACCAAACAGGAGAAACCCACATCAACCCATCCCACCCCATGAACATCTCATTGTGTTCTTTTTCACAATATAACTCTGCAAATAAAGTCACCTTTAAAAGTGTAAGGAGAGTGTATGACACAAACAAACCCAATGGTACATGTTTATGAACAGCTCCCCATCCTTCCTCACTTTAAGTGCTGAAAGTATTTTTGTCTTACGTCTCATGACTTGGACAGTGCTAAAAACACCGAAGCACTTTTGCTCACACATCAATAGGAAGAAAATAAAAAATCACAGTGCCAGCAACTTTGATATCATATATGTGACAAATACTGAAATGCAATTAAAAAAGGCCTGTAAAATATGGCCCACCAGACCTTACAATTAACCACTAAGACATGTCCAACACTTCCTATTTCTGAAAATCAGACTATCTGAGGAATTGAGGCCTCTGAATGTGTCCTATGAAGAGCAGGCGTTGTGCTGCTGCTGATAGTTTTACTCTGCTCTGCTTTTAAGATTACCTGCACTTTCAGTTCCTGTTGAAAAATTATTTTCATGTTTTGTCTTTTCATAAACACCAAAGGAGTTTGGCTGCTGCAACTTTTCCCTGGGTATGTTACTGTGATATACTGTGACATAAACTTTAAATGCAAATGTGTAGATGTATTTGAATATAAAGGTCATTTACATAGTGAGAGCCATAGATGATCTTATACACATAGTTGAGTAAACTTTTCCCACTGGAATCTTTTTTCTCTTTAGCTGCAATCTCCAAGAGATTTGTCTTGTCCCAGCTTCTCAGTGACCAAACCACATGGTGATCCCAGGACACATCTGTGAATGTGGAGCTGGGCTGCTGTGCCCCTGTGCCCCACTTCCTTTGACACTGCCTGTGCTGCATCTCTGTTGAGATCAATAAAATGGGAATGTCATCTCTTCATCACCACGAAGGGGAGACTGGTATTAAGTTTCAACAGTCGATGTTTGCAGCGACAGAAATTGATACACGTTACTTGTGTTATTTCAAGGCTCGAAGCTGTTTGCAGCTGTGTCTTTATCAGAAATTCTTGCCTCTCTGCCTCTGTCAAAGGCTTTTAAATTACTTTATGTTTGTAGCTTTTGAGCAGCTGGATCTCTCTGCTCATATCCTTTAATTTGTTGAAATGCAGCAACAGCATCATGGCCAAAGTAGCATGCCTGAAAACATCTCCAGCCAGTCCTAGGTCAGGCTGAGTGTATGATGAAGTAGCTCATAATATAGCCCCAGATTTTTGTTTTACTCATGAAGGTAAAGCCTACCCTGGCCAGTTCTGAAAGTAAAATGGCACTAAGCACTGGGGGAACAGTAAACATGGAACAGGACAGCTACATAGCTTCTTCTTATATCTTAGTCCTACCACCAAGCCGTCTTCCTCTCTGCACAAGCTCCTACATGTTTATCTGAAAAGTGTTGGTCACCCAGTCTGGGGACAGCAATAGCATGAGGACCCTCAGGTAACTGGTTCTTCAGCTGTAACCATGAGCAGCTATGAGGGGAAGAAAAAGTCTTTGTTGGTAGCTTGTGTGCAAACCACCAGCTAAAACATATTCACATAAAGCATTTGTCAAATAAGCTGGAATAACAAATGTATATATAAAAAAGCAAAGAATTCATTAACAGAGAAGAAGGCTAAATTAGTTGAATAAATAATTCACCACAGATTTCTCAGTTTTATTTCATACCAAACATTTATGTTAACCTTTTTATTCTTCAACTTGCTGAAGCTCTCAGAGGATTAGAATCAGTTGAAATCAGTGGCTATTAACGGAAGTAATACTCCAAACCATCTCTCTATGGGAAGACTCACAGGTAGATCTTTAATTGTGGGTGTTCACCACTCCGATACAGGAAACAACTTCAACACGTGCCTAAGTGAAGAGCACATATATCTATTTTTAATCTTCCAATGGCTCTGAGAAGAGTTGTAACTGTTGCTGAGGTAGATACTCTAACAAAGGGACTTATATTTCAGGATAACTGGAAATGTCATAGAATTTTGTCACAACTCAAAAACCTTCACAAAGTTAGGGCACCAGACCACTTTATCAGTCCCAAGTAACAAGTTCCCTGTTCTTTGGTACCTGGGATCACCTCACAAAACCTGTAGCTTCCTTAGAAATGCCCTCACAAAGAGATTGGCTTAGCTTGTGGCTGGGTGGAAAGCACAGGTTAACAAAATGCTCTTGTGCTGGTGCTCCCCAGTGAAGCTCTAGAGGAAACAAGCAAATGTCAGTAAATCTGGTTCAGTTCTCATGCCCTGTCACTTTTGCCTCTTCGTAGGCCCCTGTGATTCACTGAGACCAGTGTGTTGGCTAAGCAATGCTATTTCTAATCATTCAGGTCAATACCGCACCATTGGTGTTGCAATACTGATTAAACAGTTAAAATACAGCATTATGAAACTGATGAAAATACAGCACTTTGAAGTTACAGCTCACTGCTGCTTCCAGTCACTTTCACAGAAAGCAATAAAAAGTACAATCAATGAATTGGGATTTCATCAGCAAGACTTAACCTCAGTCATCATCTGTAGCAGTGCTGAGGTTTTAAAGACCACGTTGTGACCCCTCCTTGCGGCTTGGATACAGAGGCCTTGGCTGAATCAGCGGTCTCTGGTCAGGGATTTGTTTATCATCACAGATTATTTTGGTTTTGCTGTTACTGAATTCCCAGTGTGTATGTATCTTCTCTTTGTCTCTGCCATTCAGACCAGTCTCTATTTCTTGTTAATTTATAAACAGTGCAGTGAAATCAAATGAGACTCCCATAGGGCTTTCTTTCTATTGTAAACATGGTAATGCTCAGTGAAAACACTGAGGTATTTCAGCTACTAAACCCAGCAGGAAAAACAATAGTTCTGGTGAGGTGGTGGCAAGTCAAATACAGCTTTTGTTCAGAGTAGCATCTAAAATGCTTAGTTATTTTGTAAGTATCTGTTGTACTGTTTTTTCCCCCAAGAAGAATTTTCCTGCCATTTCAAGATGTAAATGGCAGGTAAGCCTCTCCATGCACAATACATAGCAAATGTACATGTTCACTGTCTTGTGGGAAAAGGAGAAATAACAGAGAATAGCTGGGATCTTGTTTTACCTTTTGAACATGTGAAAGATTATGCTGAGTGCCTCTTTCAGGCTCTCCAAATAAAAACATGGGTTAAAATGTGCTTTATCACTCTGAAAAGTTCTGCTCCATCCCATCAACAGATGGAAGAGAAAATTCCCTTTTTTATTTTTTTTCCAAATAAAAACATTTTAAATACTTTCTGTTGGAACTGAGTGATTGCTTCTTGCTCAAAAAATGGCTTAAAAATAGGAATTAATTACACTGAATACATAAATTGTGATAGAAATCATTTCTGTTTCTAGACATGGGACATTGCTCTTCATTATTTTTATGATGTTGCAGAACTACTGAGGTTATAACATGCATTAAAAGTAGGAGCCAAGCTTTCTTAAATTAAAGGGTTGGCTATGCCCATGCCTCGCCTCTGATGAGGCAGTATCAATTGCTGTGTGTACCCAGCGCCAGTACACCTGAGAGGTTACAGAGTATGTCTATGTCCTCACTCCATGAAGCAGAAGCTCATTTTTTGGTAAAGTAGAGCAATGTGGCAGCAACAGAATTGTTCTGCTGGGTGAATCCTAAAACCAAGTGAGATAGAGAGAGCTGATAGACTATATTTAAAGTCTATAAAAAGTTAACAGCCTCTTCTCAATAATTATGTATCTATAAAAAATAAAGATGATACAGAGCCAAAACTTAATGGCGTTTAAGTTAATGTGATACTGAACACTCACAGGCTGTAGATATCTGCAAAAGTGGGTCACATATAGCTTAGAAGCTTTACGTTGTATATTCTGTTCAGCATATGTCTGTTCAAATAATTTTTTTCTGTGTATAGTGAGCAAGTCACCTCTAGTATTGCACTGCTTCTGTGCATTCTGCCTGTGTTTCTGTGAGATCAAGGAGGACTGAAAGCCTCCTATTTGTTGCTGGCTCCTACCCATTTGCTTAATATTCAAATGAGGGCAAATGTCCTGGTTTCATGCCTTTACGTTTGCCTTTGTTCACATAAAGTCCACTTGCCTACCCAGGATAGGAGCATATGAAAGCAAGGGCTAAATTCCAGCTGATACCAGTTCATTGTGCCTTTCAACTGGTTGTGTTGCAGGCTAGTTTCACTGGGCTGCCCTGCTTGGCTGTTACTGAGTAAGAGCCTCCATGCCTGTGTGATTAAAGGAGCCCCAAAAGTAATCTCTGCAGAGATCAGAGTGAAAGAGCACTGTGGGATGAGGGGAAAAATACAAAAACCTTTGGGAATCCAGAGAAATATGTTCTCTCTGTTTTTCTAACTGGAAACTCTGGTCCTCATTTCCTTGCTGCCTTTATGAAAAATTCAAAGTTGTATCAGGCATTAAAATGACAAATTGGCTGATTTTGCCTGTTGTTATAAATATGGAGCACTATTTGCTTGTCAGGCAGCTTCATAATTAGCAGCGGTCTGTGTGGTATCAAGGCAAGAGATCATGAGATCAAGTTTCATGTTTATTCCACAGCCAGCCTCTTCTCTATTGCTAATGAAAGTGTTTCCCAGGGACTGGCGTATCTGAGCCTGGCAGCTATGTAACATCAGTCTTTGAGCTTCACTTCCACCCCAACCCTCATTCTCATTTGGTTTTTTGATCACATCCCATATTTATAAGTATATCCTGTTATGAAATATGTTTTCAATAGTGTTTCTTAAGGCAAAACAAAACAATGTATTTTCTAGTAGTTTTTGTTGCTGGTAAGCATAGGAGTGTGTTTGTGGGGTGTGTGTTTATACTATCTGGAGCATGGTCAGCTTTGTTACTGTGTACAGGTAGGGCATGTGCATTCATGAAGACATAAAAAGCCACCAGGTTCCTAGTAGTTCACAATTTGTGTTGTGTTTCTTCCCAGCACTGAAAGATTTTAGTTGGGGAAACTAAAATGTGTCTGAAAAGTCACAAGGAAAAGAACAGCAAATAATGATAAGATGAAAATGAGATTCCTTAAATCTTTCATTTGCTAAAATGCTCTGTGCAGAAAATCTCATCTTACCTTTTCCAAACCAGACTTCATTCTGTTGTGACTATTTCTGTATAACATCAAGAAACTCTGATGGTTTGGTATAAACAGTAAGATCACAGGACTTTTGATACCAGAGTACTGGATCAGTTGTCATGTCATGACATACATATTCATAACCTAGGAGGCCTTGTAGTCAATTTATGCATAAGGGACTGACAAAAAAAAATTGATTTATGATGATCCCAAAAACATGGTCTCCCAAGATGTATTCTGCAGCTTTGAGACCTATAGTTTAGGCTCTATTAATTTTAGAGTGCTGTCTGGAATTATCCATCTGTTTAAAGGTTAACTGTCTTTACACTTTTGAAATGGGTAGTTCTGTTTTGGTTCTTGCTTTGTTCATGCCACTGATTTATAAATCATTAAATCTATCACCACACAAGAAGACTGAAATCGGTTGTGAGTCTACAACATCTACTTTCAAACTTTCTTTAGCAACTTTTTGATATGATCTTTAATACTCCTTGTTAAGTGCTGAAAGTAGGAAAAATGTTAATCCCAATGGCATGTGTTGCACAATTCTCTGAATTTTCTGCAAGTAAACATCATTATTGTCACACAAATGTCACCATGTGCCCAGTGGAGCACATCAGACAAAGTCTTCAACACAGCACTGTGCTAGACAGACTTTAACATATGGTCGCACACTAATAAACCTGGTGGAGTCTTCTGATTGAGAAAGAGCTATAGAAGAGACCCATACAATTGGATCTTTTATTTATTTATTTATTTGTTATTTTTTTGTAAAGCAGTCAATCTGAAATGTCTTTTTCTTTTTACTAGTGCTGCTTTAGTGGGTAGAGCCTTCCCCTTTCCTGTCATGGCAACTGAGCTGGTCTTGTTTGTTTGGAAACTTGTTGGAGGGCAACTGGGAAGAAGTGGGGATGGAGCTGTGATATGTATGCGGTACCTCCCAGCAGGCACCCATCATCCCTGGCTTGAGAGTCCAACAGAGTCTGGAGTGAACAGCAGTGTGGAAAATGACATTGTGGTCCATGGTTCCACTCACACAGCCTATTGCTGCGTGAGTACAAGCTGGTTTTGTGTGACTTTTTGACAGCAGTTAATCTGTAGGTGACAAAGTTCTCCATCTCTTCTACAGAGCGCCGTTCTACAAGTGCTCTTCAGCAAAGGGGCAGTTGATTTCATTTTTAGCATGTGATCATAAGAAAAGCCAATTTAAGTGCATACAGCTAGCAGGGAAGACTGAATTTCCACAGAATTTGCTTCTGTGTTGCATGCACATGTGGGTTTCTGTAATGCAGCTTCTTGTCAATGCTATCTGCACATGCTAATCCATTGTGATAAGTACCTATCTCAGTCTTGGTAACTGCTGGACAGTAACAGTTTTATTGAAGTTGTAATATCTTGTGCTTGTGTATATTTTTTTGGTCCAAATTCTTGCAGATAGATCAGAGATTTTTCTGCAGAGCTAAGCTTTAAAAAAAACCCACTATTAGTTTCTAAGTTGATTTTGGACTCTTAATTAACTTTCACTGCATCGTACAAGCTCCAGCAGAAACTTCCTTTCTCAAAGCACAGGAGACCTATCCTTACATTCCCTGCTGCTTTTGGACAGATACTAACCCAGGAGAGCCATTTTGCTTGTCTTTCTTGCAGGGTCAGCAAAAGCAGAAATATCGCCTGTGAGGTACCTCTTGTACATAGAATGAGCAGTTCAGCTTTAGCATAGTTCTGCAAGAAGATTGTTTCACAAAAAAAATGTTCCTTACAGTATTATTCCATCCCACAGCTCAAAAAACTCTGCATGAGCATTCATCATTTGGTGATAGTCAGCCATGGGTGAAGAAATTTGTTACATAGATTGATAAATGTTGAGCAACTACTGTTTCCAGAAAGACATATTCAGAGGTTCATACGCTTAATATTCGGATACTTGGCATTTGCATGTGTAAAACCAGAGAAATTCCCAAGAGAATGCTGAATAAATACCTTATGATCTGGTCCATTAACTTCACTGGAGAGGTCAGCTCTAGAACTATTAGAAAATAGCATTTTGCCCATATATATTTTGCTTTCCTTTCATTTAAAATGAAAAATGGACAGGATTTTTCCAAAGATGTTCAGTTGTTAAACTAAATGATTTTAGTTTATGTTGGAAATTGAAGTTCTCAGGTTTGAAGTTCTTGCATTTACAATGTAAAGTTGAAAATTTCTACATAAAAAGACACTTTATCTGAAATAAATTATTTAAATGAACTCCTAATTTTCCAGTGAAAGCCCAATTATGTTGGGAAATTTTTAACCATTTTCTCAAGAGTAGAATCCTCAAGAGAAATGAAGTATAGCTGGTATACTCTCACAGAATCATAAAACCCCTCCAAAGTTAGAAGACTCCTCAAGAGCTCATCTAATGTACTTCCCATAGTAGGCAATGTTACAAAGACAAAAGAAATAATGGTTTAAATAATCGTAATGAAGAGTTTAAATTATTACCAATATATGTTA
Organism: Forpus xanthops; assembly: GCA_032466535.1. NCBI lineage: Eukaryota > Metazoa > Chordata > Aves > Psittaciformes > Psittacidae > Forpus > Forpus xanthops. The sequence continues at coordinate 12,205 of JASSUY010013898.1, forward strand.
AACAAGCGTTGATTTCCAAACCACTGGCAAATAATTGTTTCAGTGTAACTTCTAATGTATGACTTTTGCCTGAACTAGCTGCATGATTTATTCTGAATTAATATTTCTTTTATCTAGTGCATGCAGATTCCAGTTGGGAGAAGGGTCCTGTTGTGCCAAGGGATGTGTGGATACAGAATTTAGCAAGAAGCCCCCTGCTGAAGGCATGTCATCCAAAGAAACTCATCTCAAAAGTCTTCTTTGAGTCATATGTCTTCCTAGAAGATTTCCAGTACACTATTAAATATGTTTTTGGCAGTAAATAAAATGTTCTTGTTGAAAGAGGCAACATTTGTAATTTCAGTTTTACCAAAGATTGCACACTATGGGCTTAGCTTCCCAGTGGATAACATTCATAAGTATAAAATGTCAGTCTACAAATTACCAATCTCTTCCTGAAGTGCTATGGTTTGTGAGCAGACAGGGTTTTGCTTTTTAAGCAAGAGGTGAGGTAAGTGAGATGATGTTGTAGGAGATAATTATGAAAAACAAACCTCATGGCTGTGACTGCAGAAGCTGTTGTGATAAATACAGGTAAAAATTGCAAGTTTGAAAATAAAAATGCATTTATTCCACAGCTTTCTGTGACCACAGTGTAATTGAAAAGGATGCTGAGATCTCATTACTGCTGGAAAGGTCTCTTACTATGCGGAAATGTGGACATAAAGCAATAGGGGAGAGCTCAACATTAAAAACATTGACCTGCTTCCTTTGGCTCTTGATTAGTGTGGGGATGAGGAAGATCTGCACACCTATGTGGCAGTCTCATGTAAATATTGACTTCTAGGGAGCAATGCCATCCTGCCAGCTTGCAGCGGTGGCTCCGTTTGTCACTGCCACATTGCGGCATTTCAGATAATGGCTGCTCTCCACAGGCAAAATTTCATCTTTAAAAAGCTCCAGATACTTTAGGCACAGCTCATTTGCCTAAACCAGAGCATCTAGGGCCATCTGAGATACGTCAGACATCCTGCTTGGTCCCTCAGCTGCCAGGTCTGGTATTACCTGGTCTCCCATAGGTCCTTTGTCACATCCTGCGGTTACCATGTGGATGCATAGGGAATCTCTAACTGCAAGAGCTTCTTATGGCTAGGCAACTAAAAGGTACCCTTTGTGTCTCTGAGAGCATAGCTGACACTCAACAGTAGAGCCATAGGCAGTCAGCAACGAGCCCGGCTTTAGCACATGACCACCCCAAGACACTTAGGGGCATTGCAGTAAAGCTTGTTGGAGTACCATCATGGCAGAAGTACCCACAAAATGTAAAGGAATTCAGGACAAACAATGATGGACTTCATGCCATTGGGCTTGGGGGCTCTCCTTTGATGATCTTGGAAGCTTCAGTGTCTTTCAGAATGAGATTTGATCCTTCAGAGGTGAACCTGTCCTTATCTGGTCCCACTAAAAGAAAGAGCAGAAATCTGAAAACAGAAGCTAAAGGAAAATAGGTCATAAGTTTTCCTAGTAGGGATAGCAGTGCTGTGAGCACAACTGGAAGATTGCAGGAGACAGGAAGGAAGAGACAGGTGAACATACAGCAAAGTGCAATGCCTTGCCTACCATTCCCATGGTACTTGCAAGGGTCTATAGAACACTGAGGCCAGCACCCCACTGTGAGGAGTGCAGAGTTAAAGCAAGTGGCCACAAGTGCGAGCAAGAGGTGGAAATTAGAAAGTGAGGACCACTCTCAGCCCAGGCCAGCTGCTTATGTGAGGCAGAAAAGGCTGCAAAGAGAAAGGAAAATGTTTGGCTCTAATGTCCAGAAACACACCAAAGCTATTTTCCCTGCCCCTGGACTCCAGAAACTACTTATGAAAGAGCAAGGAGGACAGGCTGCACTTGAGGTGTGGTTCTCATGGGGCTGCCACTGAAATGCCCCTGAGGATGGCTGGCTAAAAAAGAAACCAAGATGAAGCCTTGAAATTGTTCGTTATGACTTGCTCCCTTTCCTGATTTCAGACAATGCCTATAAAACACGGCATGGTAGTAACAATTCTGTTTGCTTGAGAAGTACTGGAAGTACAGCTGTGAACATCAGCAAACAGCGCTGATGAAAGTGAGCTGTATCCCCTCTGCCTCAGATACCTGGCTTAAACTTTACTTACTGTTACTTCATTTGCCCGCCTATGAAGGGACGAGTGGCAGGTGACCTCAAGTGCTCACTGCTGTTCATAATTTGGATGTGGCAGCTATGATGACACCAGTTATCCACAGACAGTAGGCAGCATGAGCGTGGCCCTCAGCACCTGCAACACAAAGCAGCTTGCTGATTCTGCTTCCTCTGCTTTTGAGGCATTTGCGCAGCATTTTGAGTCCAGGTACATGTAGGCAGCACTTGGATATTGGTCAGGAATAAACAGGCACAAGCTTGACTGAAACCTTATTCCACAGCTCTTTCAGTTACTTTATAACAAACCCCTTAATAACTGGTGCGGTAAGGCTGATGGTCAAAATAAGTTTGACTTTGTGCAAAAAGGCATTAGGAAGAAACTGACAAAATGTGGAATTTTAGCACTGAAACAGGCAGCAGCTGATTTGCTCTGATACTATTTGCTAATGATAGTGCTAGGGTAGTGACCTGCCTGAGGATATTTTTCCAATCCTTCCACCTTCCCCCTGCTCCCACTCCCTATTTGTGCTCTCAAAGATGTTTTCTCTCTGGATGCTGGTGCAAAAGCTCTCCAGCAGTCCTCAGAACTTGCTGGGCATGTTTTTTGTTAAGTGCCAGGTGGTGAAATAAAAAAAGACAAGCGCACAGAGACTTTTTGTTACTGTGATTAATTTTCACGTTCTTTCAACTCCTGATCCTGGCTGCATCCTGATGTGGAAGATTCAGCATTTAAATAGCATTCACGGGTCATTATTGATCAGGGGGGCTGAAGGGAAGTGCATTTATTCCTCCTGGATTAGTCCTTCTCCTGCTTTGTAATTATTTGTTTCCACTTGTAGTAGGTTTTGTTATTTAGTGTTTAAACCTAGTTTAATTAATCTCTTCTGTTGTTGTTTTGAAAATGTGACAGACACTCATGAGGTAGATAATGGATTGATAAAGAACACTTGAGGGGACCCTGGAGTGCTCATCATTTGCTAGGTAGGGTATGTTAAACATAACACTGGTAAGATCAAGCCCTCCAGGACAAAAAATGAAAGAGGCATTTAATTGGAACACTTAGCAATCACAAAACCAAGACAGAGGTTAAATTGTTTTGAGCAAGAGAAATTAATACATTAAAGGTTACATTTCCAACTGTGAGGCTGCAGAGCCAGGCTCTTATGCAGTGTCAGAATTACATAAGGCAGAAGAAATGGCTCTGAAATGATTGTGGAATCATTAACAAAAGCCAAGGCAGAGTAAGACATTTCCCAGCAGGAGGGTGTGAAGAAGAATAAAGACATGGAGAGAGCTCATTAAGAATGAATTGCAGACCATAAACATTTGAAACCACTAAGTGTGGAGTTCTATCTGTTATCTAATGACTCAGAAATTATAAAACTAGCAATGACTTTCAGAAAAGGAGTTGACTTTGCAGGAGGTTGTTTGCTATTATGAAAAAAAGGTAATTTTTTTTTTCTGGTTTGGGGAAAAAAATAAAAATCCTTCATCTTTGTAAATCAGCACAATTTAAGCAACTTCAGCTATACCCCAGAGAGATTTCCTTCTGTATAATTACACATTGTCTCAGATTTAGTAACAAGGATGTTGAAATGGAGGAACTGCACAGAGGATGAAGGAAGAGACAAGAGGTTCATTTCTTACCGTCTGACTTCAAATGATTAACCTCTTCATCTTTGAAAAGATCTACCAAGTGCTGAGATCTCCCTAATTAGTGGGAATTTAATTTTCTTCATTTTGATTAAGGTCTAGACAGTCTTTGCCTGATAAACAAATGATAGTCAAAGAAACAAGGGTGAATTTAATTCACTGACCAAACTGTCTGTTTGGTTTATATGATGCAGCCTCAGCAGATCTACAAAGAGCACAGAAGTCAGTAGATGATCTGGCACAAGAAGCTTATTTTTAATAAGGATACGCATGGCACAACCATTGCACCAAGCTACCAGGACAATCCTCCAGTCTCCCAAAATGGTGAGAAGTGCTTTCAAAAAATCACAGAATCATTGAATTCTTTGGATTGGGAAAGAACTTAACCTCACCTAGTTCCAAATCCCTGCCATGGGCAAGGACACCTTCCACTAGACCAGGTTGCTTAAGGTCCTGTCCAGCCTGGCCTTGAACACTGACTCCCTTTTCCTACATATTGAATTTATGCTGAAGAGGTTTCCAAAGGAGTATCCTATTGGATTATTTGAGGGAGCAATAAATCAAGGGGCAAACAACCAGGTCTAAAGAGTGGCATGAAAGCAATCCCCAGGGAGGGAAAGGAGTTAGAGTTTTGGGGGGCAGAATTGCAAGGCAAATGACTATTACAAGTTACTGGCAGGTTATGGAAAAGTTACAAAAGCAGATCAATTCCGTCTACCCTAAATTGATTCACTTTTCAATTTTTCTGCTGATATAAAAATCTTTCATCATGAAATTTCATCAGGACTTAAACAAAACATTTCATTTTCATTATCTTTCACTTTTAATCATTCTTTGTTTAAGACTTGGTCCTGAAATAAAAAGTACCTTCAAGGAAAACTTGTCATTCCTTAGCGGTTAAAATTCAAAACCATCAAAGTAAAATTTTAACAAATGGCTCTTTAAAATAAAATAAATATTGGTGAGGAGCACAGATTCATCATAAATTTGTGAGTGTTGCAATTTACCTAAATTTTCATCATGAGGCAAACAAAACTGGCAACCCAGACTGTATTCCCACCATGGTGTGAAAATGAAGAACGACTTGTTCTGGGAGAAGGCAGGCAGGGAAGGTAGGACAACTGTGGAAAGGTCAACAGTAGAATTAGATTCGATACTGTAGGCACAAAAATTTCTCATTTGTGGTGAATGCAGAGATAGCTAAATGCATGCAAGGTCCATTTAATGGATCTGGTTTATAAAATTGACTGCTACTTTCTGACCAGCATTTATTTTGACGGTTGAATGACTTATGGTTCCAATTAAAAGCAGCTAGGTGGCTAACTCGGAGGCTATGGCTGTAGAGAATAGTTTGCCTATGCATAGAGTTAATTTTTGCTTGTATTTTAAAAGTACATGTGTCTGATCAGACTAGGAGCTATGAGTAATTCAGGTGAGCCAAAGTTACCTGCTTAATGGCTGGGTTTTGCTCTCTCTTTGGAGAGGGGAGCGGTCCCACCACTGCCAGGAATCACAGCTGGGAATGGGCTTGAACCTTGGAGGTGCCATTCACATAACCCTGCTGTGTACTGGAATGAAAGGGAAATACCCTGTCTGCAGCAAGGACCTGGCATGAGGATTTTGCTGCTGGAGAGGGTGCTCCTCATGCCATCTGGAAGCCACTCATGTGGTGAAATATCAGTAAACATTTTTCTGCTGCTAATATTTTGCTTCCTTTGGGAAGTACCACATCTACCTGTGTCATTAGACACACAGCCCGTCTTGCAGTGACAAGGGTGTGTGTGAGGGGAAGGCAGGGAGGAATTATATCAGCTTAAAATAAAGACAAATGTTGTAGCATAAATTCGGTCTCTCTTGAAAGGAGTGCTCTTCTGCTGTTTCCAGGAAATGTGACAAAATAAAATCAATGGTCCTGGAAATGACTGGGATATACTGGGGAAAGGTGTGAAAGCAAAATAGCAGCAAAAGAATATGTCCTTTCTGTCATTGTCCACCAACATGAAGTATTCTTGTGGAAGTTTCAAAAGCTGTGTTTTGTAAGGATCTATGTTAAGATCATGAAGTTTGGCTTGTCATTCAGAGTTCAGAGAGGAGGTCGCTTGTGAACAGAGGAGGAAAAGGTCTGGAATTCACAAGAATAAGAGGAAGAAAAAAAAAAAAAAAAGACCCTGAAATTTGTTTAATAAATAACTGGGATTGAGCAGCTGTAGCAGGCAGACCAGTAGTGACAGTCAAATGAAACATATCGGTTAGGACAACGTCAGGCATTTCCCTCCTGCTGCTGTTTGAGGATCTCTAGATGCTGCAGGAAGAGGTTTATTGTGGTGCAGATTTGCTGCAGAGTGTGCAGTGTACTGCAATAACAGAGATATTTCCAGCGGTCTTCTCTGCAATACCATGTACTGTATGTACTTAGCTGAAATCAATGGGACATGTAAATGAGAATAGACAGAATCCCTTCTACAGCGAGGAACAAAGCATCTGTGCTATCCTAAGCAAATAAAAGGATCAGCTCGTGCAGGATACACAAAGAGCTGTGACCAAACTGTTCCGTGAGGGGTCTGTTGTGAAGTTGAATATGTTTAATTTCCTAGTGGTTTGGGAAGGGCGAGGGTAACTTAGTACAAAGCAAGTGAGATCTTTGCACGCTTATGGCAGCGAATATTAGGGAAAAGGCAAAACCAGAGGTTTGACGAAAACCTCCGTGATAGAAAAGCAAAATCTTTAATGGGAGGGAAGAAAAGAAAGGTAGCATATATATAGCTACCAAATAAACAAATTATATGTTGAGTCTAAATGATTAATTTTTCTGAAGAAATATACGGAACAGGCCAAACTGGAGAGAAAAGAAAAAGCATATTTCAAGGACAAGACAAAACCAGACCCTAAAAGAAACACGGTTCTCAGAAATCCCCCCCTTGAAATAAATGTCCTTCTGAACACCCATGTGTCCCTGAATAAACAAAATTCAAATAATAAAATAAAGCAAAAAACTGTGACTTAAGAGGGAGAGGAGGGTACGGAAGAGAGAGGGAGGGAAGAAATACACCAGATAAAGAGAAAATATACAGTGCAATATTTCATCTGCTGATATACCACAGTGAAACATAAACTAATCCTCATTCATATGGGAATATTCACTCAGAATTTACTTGTGGCTTTGGTACTTTTTCTTGACTGGTTAGATTCCAGGTCTTCTGGAAGACCTGGAAAATTTGAAAACACAAACGTAGATAAGAATTTAGTGCACCAATTCACTGCTGAGTTGCCAGTTCCTTCCTTTTCCATAAATAAAATCCCACACCTTGCACACTGCATACCTTTGTACATGTATAGAATAAACTAAATACGTTTAACATAGTCTTACATCCAGGGGTCATATGGATATACTTACATACATTCACACACAATACCTGGTGCTCAGTTAAGTACAAGGGGAGGGGAAAAAAAAAAAGATTTTCTTTGAAGACCAAAAGTCAGACCCAAGGTAACAAAAGTAAAGTGTAATTTACCCTGTAGTTAAAAACCAAAGGAGCCTTTTTACTAGGGGGCTGCTTGTTCTATTCATGCCATTCCAGAAGAATATAAAAGAGACGCTTTGGGATTTTGAAGTAAAAATTCACAACAGTATGTCTTTACTTTTTTTTCCCCTTCAACCAAGACATCTTTTGCTGGAGTCCTTTATCTAGAGCTTTGTATACATATTTTTAATCCTATACAAAAATGATAGGATGTCAAGAAGGATCTATAATAACACCATTTTTTTTATTTCACTTCAAAGACTTGGCAATTTCTGATCCATGTGACATTCACACTCCTTCAGGGTCAAACAACATCTTGCAGCCTTCATAAAATGATTAAATATTTTAAACAGCTCCTGCTTATACCTCCATCGCCCCTCGAGACTGATACTGTTATCGTTTTTGTCAAAGCCAGTTTCCATCCGCATTTGTCATTCCTGCTTGCATTTATGAGTTATCAATCGCCACGTCAAAATGCAAAATAACTGATGTTCTCTGGGCGGGATTGGATGGTCTATCTGGGGCTTTTAATCAATGCTGATTTTTATTTTCCATACTCATACATAAATCTTTACCATTCTGGGCCACATATAATGCGTTTGTACAAAACGCAGTGACAGAAGCAGTAGTTATATTATCAAACATTATACCTCGGGGCTAACTGAGTATCAAGGGCTTTCAAAAGGGAACATTGGGAATTACTGTGCAGGAGAGATGACTGCAGGAGAGAATATAAGGGATTGGTTGTTGCCATTTATAAATCAACATCATGCAAGCTAATCCTTCTCACTTAAATGCAGCCCAAATACTTTTCCTGATACTCTGTAACTCAGCCCTATCTATTTTTTTTAAAGCTTGCATAATGCACACGAACAATGGTTATATGCATTTTCTTATTTCTTGAACTTTTCCCTAGGGATGTATATAGAAACTGTGCTACCGTGTTGTTTTTTCTCCCCAAGGCCTACAAGCCAGTAAATATTCTCTTTTTAATCATACCTGAATTATTAGAACTCTCTCCACCCCCATTTTTTTGCCTGAGACAGTATAATAAAAGCGAATGTGTTTCATTCATTAAAAAGGGTATCTGCTTCGTTTATTCAATGAAGATTGCAGCCAGCTGTAGAAGTAGCTCATAACCCATGCCAAGCAGGCTCCATGGGCTGGGTCAGGAATAGTTTGGAGTCAGGAGTGCAGAAGAGCTGAGTGCTGTGCTCCCTGCAAATATTGGGCTCAATTGCAAGAAAACAAAGGTGAGGGGGAATCTCCTGCCTCCTTTGTAGGGATGTGTGTGCATGCTGCATGTTGCAGATCTGGTTACCACACTCCTTGTCAAAGGGAACTCCCTTCTAGCTGGAAAATTGTCCGTATTGCTAATAATGGCAATTATTTTTGCCATTGTTGAATGAAACTGCTCAGGAGTCCCCAGAGTGAGACATGCTTTCAGCCTAAGGATAAAAAGTTGTAGGGTGTAATTGTGCCTGTGAAGTTCTTCCTTCCTGCTTTCGCTGCTGGGAGGGCTGAACTGAAGACTTGATATGATCTGTGAGATAAGGGGCTGTAAGTGGTGAGCAGCCACTTTCCTCTTCTTTTGCGACTAAGCTTTCTGCCATGGGACCAAAACCTTTTTATCAAGTTTTCAGCAAAACATTTATCTGAATAATCCACTTCTATTGTGTGATTTCCCCTATTGTGTACACAGGCTTAGAAAAAACATGTTTATAAGTCTTTTCTTACTGAACTGCTGAAGGACATTCAATCTGGATATCACCCGAAGGAAAGTTACCAAAATTCTCTCCATTACAGATTAATATGTTTTATTCCTCATTAACTAGGACAAACAGGAGAGTCTTTGAATTGCAGCTCTACTATCTCAGGGTCACCTTACTTTATGTTTGTGACAAACTACAGTGTTTGCAGTACTGCAAAGTAACCTCGATCTATTCCTGCTCTGTGTCGGGGTCAGAGTGACAAGTGTAATACAAAAATTAGGTTAAGGTGACTAGAAGGGAGGTGTTTGACAACCCTTTGGGGTTACCCACCACCCTTTTCCAACATCTGTGATAATTTCTCAGCCAGTTCTGTACCATATTGAAGAACAAGAGGCACCAAAGTAAGAAGATGGTTCAAAGTTTATTCTGTTAATCTTTCTGAATATCTATGCCAAACCCAAGAAGTACCCAGCTGCAAAGTGTCATGATTGTCCTGATTCTGCTCTTCGAGTATGGGTGAAAAATCATTGACCTTAACCCCTGATACCTTCAGTCCAGATGCACAGCTTGGTTGGCCACTTCTTGATGCTGAAGTTGAAGACCCTGGGTTGGGTTGGAAGAGCACTCCTGTCATCCCCTGGAAGTCATGCTAGAAATGCTAAGCTGGAAAGGTAGCAGCAACCAAAACCCTTGTATTTGCTTAAGTGATCTGTAGTCACAAACAAGGCACTGAGTGTTTGGAGAGGAGAAAGCATAAATGAAGACTAAAACATGGTTTTAGTTTATATAACTATGTGTTGAACAAAACTTAATTAATTAAACACATGTGTGTTTTAATTAACAGAGAGGTTATATTTTCTGAAATCCTTCCTGTCCCTTCATCCTTCAGTCTTGATGACTCAGATTTCCTCTGATAATGATACAATGGCATTCACTACCTCAGTCAAGTTTTAGGCCCTTATATAGCAATGGAATAGAATGTTGGTTTACAAATAGCTATCCTACAGCACCAATGCCTTTTATACCTCATACCAGTCAGTCTGAAGCTGATTTCAGGCTGGCTTCAGGGAGTACTCTTACTGGCTTAATTGAAGTGAGTTTTGGTAAATATATGTTTGACTGCTATTCCAAGGCAGGACCCACAGAGCTGCACACTTGCTAACAGTGTGGAAAGGCTAGTGTAAAACTAAATGGCGGTTCAGTGTGGAGGAAACAGTCTTGCTGATCTGGTGATGTGCATAGAACGAGAGTTATGACAGCCTTTAATCTTTATATCTCTTCTATACCTTAATGTGCAGGAGGCCTAGGAGACTGGGGCCCCCCACAGTTCTTTTTTGGTTCTTGGCTAACCCTCTGGCTGGTGGGGATGCAGCCTTTTAGAGGGTTTCCAGCAGCTGTGCTGGGTCGAGGTGCCTATCCAAGGCCGTTGGCCAGCTGAGAGCTAGGAAACCCTGTATTCCAGATCTGGGCTTTTCCCATCATCCTTCCTACCTATGGAATTGCAATGCAGCAACACAGCTCTGCTATATGACCCAGAGTACCACATTAAAAGAAGTCTCTCCTTCTTAAAAAGTTAGAAAGGAGGCATCCTGCCCAGTGTGTGCCCAGTGGAGCACCTGAAACTGCTGCGCAGGTGAGGGGGAACCCAGGGGTTATTCCTTACCCCAAGAAGAGGTGGGGAGGGTTTTGTTTTGGGCTGATCTTGGGCTCCCAACAATATGCCCTTCTATACCCATTGTATAGCCCTGTTTGTGTCATCACTCCTGTCTTCAGCTCTGTGCTCAGACAAACAGCTTGAAAGTTACCGCATTTAGGATACAAATCTAGTGTGTCAGTTTATTCTGAATAGGATTTTGTGACTCATGTAGCCTTGCTGAAGTCAATGGGATAACTCCTATAATGCAAAATACTTGGTGTGAATAAGAATCCTGGAATTCAGGCTCTACTATTTTGCTTGGATTCCTGGTGATGCTCTTGTATGCTTGTTTGACCTGAGCAGTCAGCACTCATCTTTAATTCAGGTTTGGACTCTCTGCAGATGTAGTTAAATTCTCTTGGTTCTCCTGTTTCTGCTAATGATTGGGATCATCAATGTTTTGGATCTCATTTGGTTTGTAATGTATTTTATCTGGCAGCTGTGTCTCCTGCACTCTTTTCTGGCTTGACTACATGAGTGGGTGGTTCTCTGACTCCTGGCATGCAGAATGGTTTCTTCTTTTTTTTAACTTCTCCTTTTGGCTTCCCATCCTCTACAGCGGAAGTCACATTAAATTCACTTTAAATAGCTTCCCTCAGTTTTGGCCTTCAAAAAAGATGGATTGTTTTGCATAGTTTCAGTAATAAAGTGCATTTTCTTCCCTCTGGGATTCTGAGTAGCAAATTTCCATCTGTGTCAGAGACCAGTGATGCTGCTAGGCTTCTGGGACCCTTTGAAAAATACAGGCAAAGTTCTCACTTATCACCTTCATATCTGTCTGAGAGACTTGCTTTTGATTCACTAATCAGTGGATCATAGATGTTACCTAATGCTTAATTTTTCTGTTTTAATGGTTAAAATTAGTGTCCGTGGAAAAATTATATGGAGCTTCTCCAATATCTCTCCTTCTGCCACATTAATCTACAAGAAAATTAGAGGGAATTACACCTCAGAGTTTTGCATGTGGAGTCAACTTTATTTTCGCATGGGCATGGTTCCTGGGTACCAAAGGCATGAATAGTTAAATGAAAGCAGTTGTGATTCTTTGCCACTACTCAAACTAAATATGAACATAAAAATTCCAGGATTTGTCAGTCCAACCATCTCACGGAAGATATCACAGCACTGAATTTGCATACGGGCTCCTACCAGGACAAAAGCGAGTGACTTTCAGGCATGTCTTGAGCCATGTCATCAGGATTTTCCTCTGCACCTTGCCCACTACTTAAAGGATGAGGGTCAGAACTTCCAGGAAGTCTTTTCAGAACAAACTGAGAATTTCATAAAAATATTCTTTGCTCATGCTTCTAACTTGAATAGTAAAAAAGATGCTCTATCTTAAGTCTCTGAGGCAGAGAAAATTTGTAAGCAGAATGAGAGAGGGGTTTACTAGTTTAAAGTAAGAAATCTCATTGCTAGATTACCAGCAATTTGCAATTTTGTTAAAATGTGTAAAATGATAAGGTTTCTCTTTATCAAAGAAAACAATCTATCTTTGGTCATTTAGCAATACAGGCATGCTATCAGTATCTAATCTGAATAGATGCTCTTGTCAGAAGACAGTGCTTAGGGTGCTTAGTTTTCAGATCCCACTCCTTCTTTCAGTTTAACACCTGCAATGGGCAAACCTCACTGATTTTATCATAGAATCATAGAATCACAGAGTGTTTTGGGTTGGAAGAGACCTTAAACATCATCTAATTATAATTCCCCTACCTTGTTTAGAAACACCTTCCTCTAGACGAGGTTGCTCAAATCCTCAAGCAACCTGGCCTTGAACACTGCCAGGGATAGGGCAGCCACAGCTTCTCTGGGCAACCTGTGCCAGTGTCTCACCACCCTCACAGTGAAGAATTTCTTCCTAATATCCAGTCTAAATCTATCCTCTTTCAGTTTAAAGCTATGCCCCCTTGTTGTATCTGCCCTTGTAGAAAGTGCCTTTCCAGCTTTGTTATAGGTCCCTTTAGGTCCACACTCATTTTAGGGTTTAAGAGAAAACTCTTTTGCTCCACTTTGCACACACCATCCTGCCCTCCCAGTAATTCATGCTGTACACCAGAACATGGAAGTTACTTTCTGTATTGAGGGATGCAACCCTGTATTTTTTTATTTTGTCTTTTCTTTTAACTATTATGTATTCCCCCTCCCCCACAATCACTTCTTTAACCTAAACATAGCCCTATTGGCTATTAAAAGAACATACTTTTAAGTAGAATGATTCAAATAAACTAAAAAAACCTGTTATTTCACTGAGTTTAATCCATATAGATAAGAATAGGATTGAAGTGAAATTCATGTCTGTGGCAAAATTCCTGTTCATTTCAGTGGGGTCAGGACTGCACATTTAGATTCTTATCCTCTGATGAGATGAAATGTCATAGCACCATTAATTTTTGTTGATCTAAAAAATATCATCATCTGATGTTCTGAATCCTAAGTGTCTGAAGGCAAACTCACATAAGGCTGGTCTGAGTGAAGGAAAATCATAACATGGATGATCATTCTGAACATATCTCTTTTGCAGGAGTAAGGGTTGCCAGCATCACATTCCTGGGCAGAATTTACTGAAATATTGGCTACCTGTAACATGTGACAATTACAGTTAATTTTACTTGAAAGTGTCAGAATCGGCACATAGAAAGGCACAAGGACCTTACCAAGATATACCGATGTTTAAGTGAAGAAATACATTACTGTAAAAAACTAAGGTCTAAACATCTTAAAACTTTAAATATGAAAAATGGAGAGTGTAAAAAAGCAATATGGGAGACCTGCAGAGAGGAGGAAGGGACTGTGGAAGACAGAAGGTCTAAGGTAAGGTGAAACAAGTCTGATAAATGTGGATGTGTCAATAGCAAGTAAACGGAAGATAGCCTTTCATGTCTATATATATAAGTATGTGTTCAGGGATATTAAAAAATCCAAATGAATGAAGAAGCATAGGAAATCCGATAACTTTTGGTCATATACTTTAAAACTGTGAATCTGAACTACACACGGGTGCTGTTACAGACCACTGAGAGTCTGACTACCAGGAAATACTTATGGTGCTGTCTTATGGTGCTAAGGGCATCTCTTTATGGCATATGGTCAGCAAGAGAAAACCAGCACTAGCTGAATAGTTTGTACTCCTAGAGCCTTCATACCTATCATATTGCCTTTTGCTTCATGTTATGGAAAGGACATGACCAAGTACAGGCCAAGTTTTCTCTAAAACACTGCACATAGAAACCTTTTTCTTCTGAAATTAATGAAAAAATAGTTATAATTTTTAACACTGTTATAATTAGAGGAGTTTGGTTTCTCCATCAAGTAACATCACCTTCAGCTTTCAGTGGGGGTAGGGGAAAACCAGCCAACTGCACTTGGGCACCAGAGTGATAGGAACAATGAGGCATTTTAAATAAAATAAAAACCCCTTGTTATGACAAGTGACTAAAACCCACAAATGAATGCAGAAGTCTGCTATTTAATGTAGTGTATGCTGATATTTAAGCAGGTCTATATCTGTCAAACAAGCCTCTTTTCTAAGACTGGCACAGACTGTTCTGCGTTTGGTTTCCAGAATCAGCAAATTACATTGGCAGAACAAAGCTGTCATATTTGGTGGTATTTTGTTACATCCATTATCTCACTTAAGTTTAGACATCTCTTAGCAAAATCAGATCCCACTTAAAGACTGCCTTATTTTGCAACATTAAACAAAGTGACAGGCTGCTTAAGAAAAAAAAAAAAAGTTCATTAGCAAGCAATGAGTTGGTGGAAAAACTGCACGGCTTCTTCAGATATGAAGAATGAAAGCATGAAATGCTGTAACCTTTCCACAGTGGGCCAAGAACATACATCAGGACTTTATTTGACTAAACAAGGGTATTAAATGGCTTCAATAAACAGAATTAAATAGAATGAAAAAAAATCAAGGATACTTGGGATTTGATTAAGGAGGTGTTACCTCAAGACCTGCTTGGAAGGGATGGTAGTATGTACCATATATGCCTCAATAGTGACATATAAGGGGCAGTCATAAATAGTGATACTGGAAAGTCTTTGCCAGCAAGAAGTCTGTAGGTATACAGTACGATTGTGTGCAGGGCAATCTGGCTTTGAAAAGGAAAGTTATGGCATGGTGTCTAGGTGTTTCTTTTGGATTTTACTTTTCTGAGGCCTACTGAGGTTCAGTTTCCCCTGAAAAATGAAATTTAGTTTTAGCTGACTCTTCAGGATAAAAAGAGAGCTGCTAACCTGAGGTTAGTGGTTGAGGGTAATGGTGGTAAGTTGCCACACTGGTTTATGTGCAGATCCGAGTGATAGAGCTGTTTCGTTTTTTAACAACTTATTTCCTTGTCATTTGTTTTTCATCTTGGAAGGGTAGACATGCACTGGTCTGGTGATGAGGGATAACACATCCATCACAGAGGTGAAGTAATATCACAGGCTGCATAGTCACGACTCAAGCATACCATTTTTTTGCTGGAGATAGACAGAGCATTGCTGGTACCTTTCTTCTCAGCTGCACTGCAAGAATCAAAACTGTGATAAGCCTGTAGTAGTCTGTAGAGCATGGCTATATACAGGGATGCTAGAGAGCAGTTGAGTAAATGTGGGATTTATTGTAAAGTCTTACTACACACCCAGGAGAATGTACTACCAAATTATGCTGGCCCTGCAAAGCAAACAGTATCCCAAGGACCACCAAGAGCCTTTTCTGGGGCATATATACACTCAGACACAGGCTTCCATATTCACCTACAGAAACAGGAGTTGGAACATAGGTTATTTTGGTCAGTTATTCAGCAGTTTTTAACCTCTCTAGGGAGGAAGAATTATTTGAAAAATTACCGGATGCTCAAAAAAGGTTAATTTCAATGTACTTTCATTCTCTGCACCTTAAATAGTATGAAGAGTTGCAGTGGTATTATGGACCTGTAATTACAGGGCTTGGGGGACAACCTATCTTTTCTGGCATTTTGAATTCACTTCTGCTACAATGACACAGACAGGAAAAGAATTTGCTGGCCAACCCTGTCATTTTAATGAAATTCGCACTTGGGGGTGTGCTTTGCACAAATAAGACTCACAGTTCCTTACGTGCATCATATGAACCCCCACTCCTGTCACATGCACATGCAAACACATGCACAGATGCACATGCACTTTAGAGGTTACTGAGTTCATACACATGTGGACAGTACCTGTCTACTGAAGTGAGCAGATGACCTAGAGCTGACTAGAATAGTAAATAAAGATAATTCAAATTTTTGGATGGACTGCATTTACAACTGACAGTTAAAAGCTATGCTTTGTGTGTGTGCATGTTTATTCACACGCATGTGCATTAAGAGGGGGCAGGAGAGAGAAGTGGCTTTCTTCAGGAAGTGAATAATGTCATTGTTGATTTAATTAGCAAATTCTAGATGTGCTGACAAAGGAAATTTTCTTGGGAGATGCACTGTGTTGTGTCAGTGGTCTAAATGAATAGGCTTAGCTGAGTTCCTGGTAATAACAGATGAACAACACAACTCACCAAACCTCAAACAGTGCATAAATCAATTTGCTGGGAATTAACCACTCGCTTTAAAATTAAGGGTTACTTGACAGGGTTTCAGTGATTAGGTTGTCAGGGACCTGTATTTCTAGCTGGGATTTATCTTTCATTGATATAAGTACATCCCCTTACAGGCAACTGAGTGAGTAGGGGTAGCAATCCAAAGCATCAGGCTAGTTAGGCAGCACAGTTTTATTCTTTGTAAGTAGTAGGCAGCATTTGGAGGTGGACAAAGGAGGGCAGAACAGGGACACTTATCAAAAAGAAAATGTGCTGGCTTTGTGAACTACTAATAATGCCCAAGATATTACTAGGAGAACTGTGAATGAGAGGAAGCATTTCAGAATCCCTGCACATCACATAGCCCTTCTGTGCAATAAGGAGCTTAACAGTTTGTTAAATGAGATGCCGAAAAATGTTCAATTATACAGAGAAATTAATGAAAAGCAGTAAGCCACTTGGAGGTCACTTCATCTTGTGAAAGTTGAACATTCGTGTAGTATACACAGCCAGGGCCACCATTTTTATGATTAAACTTATATTCCTATATACTTCAAACAATGGCAGATGGTAGACAGAGCAGTGAGATTAGGTACATATGGTAAATGGGGGGGCAGAGGGGTGTGGGACAGACAAAGGAAAGGATCATAAGCTCTGACGGGCAAATCACAATGTAAAAGATCAATAAAATGTTCATAGAAATTGGCCCAGGAAATACCAGGTGTTATCTGTCAGGTCTATTTATTGCAGCATTCCTGTTTTATTTTACCTGGCCAGTGGGGAATGTCTATCCCCCTCACTTTCCTTTTACTGTCGATCTCTTTCTCTGCTCAGGTACACTTCTTTTCAGACAGATTTTCTGATGGTTTACCAGACAGCTTTGCAGGATGATTATCCAAGCCATTCCAGTGATGTATTCCAGTTAACATGGTCTCCTTTTGGGCTGCTTCACAGCTTGAATCCTCTTTATAGCAATGGCTCCTAAGTTACCATTTCTTCTCTTTTGGATCTTGTCTTGGGAGGCCTGACAAAGGAAATCACATACATGCAACCGGCATTTGTTTCTGATGGAACCAGGAGTCTAAGCTCCAGAATAAAATCTTAGTTGCTGCAAAAGAAAAGATGATGAGCCCAAAGACAGTTAATGTAAGGTCTTCCAAAGCAGTAGGTCACCTCTTGCTTAACATTAACAAAAGTGTGGCTGTCAGACACATGTCTTCTTCGGGGCTTTCTTGTCCACCCCATCATGGAGAAAATTCTTTCTCTTCCTTAGTTTTATCTTTCTTCTATTGTCCTTCCTTCTGGTTCTTTTTCTTGCACAAACCAAACTCTTCCTGAGCATTTTGGCTGGACTTAACATTCTCTCCTCTATCTTGCTGTAGCTTCTCTAGGTTTGTCCATTCTTCCTCAGCAGCTGCTTCCTAATTTTCCCTGTCTATTGCTTCAATCTTATTGTGATGCCTATTTCATTCCCACCCCCTCCCCACGTGCTGTACAAGTCATTGCTTTATTTAGCATTTCCTGCTGTTTCTCTTTGATCACCTTCAAGAACTCAATAATTGCTTCTAGGTTTTCTGGGCTCTGGATGTTGTACATGCCTTGATCTCTAACTTCTGCCCTTTCATTTGCAGTAACTCATTCTTAGCTGAGTTACAGGCACTTGTTTGCAGTCACTAGTTTACCTTCATTTGAACTCCTAGCCCCAGAGCTCCCAGATCAAGCTGGCTACACAGGCAGCTTAGGCAAACCTCAAATCAGCCAGGCATTCAAAAACATATCTCTGCTGTGCATTTAGCCCACCCAAATGCATGACTCTACTCAGCAATAGTCTTCATTGTGATGATTCCTACCTAGGTCCTTTGAAAAGCACCCAAAGTACCACAAGTTTGAAACGTGCGTTCCTGTGGGTACCAAAGCCTATCTTGATTATTGTTCATCTGATTGATAGATTCTCATTTTTCTCATAGCTTCCATACAAAAAAAAATTTCCTTTGCTGAGCAGGGAGAAAGATACCAGCAGCGTGAATGAAGTAGTGGCTATTACAATAGGAGTGCTAAAATCTCCTCCTGGTGAAGTCTGTTGGCATCATCAGGGTCATAAAATCACAACCTTTAAAATCATCTTGAGAATGGATACTTTCTGTACTGCTTTCTGTCCTCGTTATGATCTCTGTCACAAGAACAAGTTATCCCTGAATCTCAGTGTCTGAGATGCTGTCTTCTCATTTTCATCAAATAATCCCTGTTCTTGTGACAAAAGATTGTAAGTAACAGGAACAAAAATGGCCCCAAATGAAGCCATTCTCATGACAAAGACTGTAATGAGAACAGAAAATGGCACAAAATCAATTCATTCTCATGACAACCTTAAGATTGTAATGAGGACAAGAAAAACAGTCTGAAATTTATCAATTCTTGTGACAACCCTGAGACAGTAATGAAAGCAGCAAATGGTATGAAATTGGTCCACTCTTGTGATAGACACTGAAACAAAACCAGAAAATAGCAACACGTTTATCCATCCTTTTGACAACCCTGCAAGTGGAACAAGAACAGAAAAGGTTAGGGAAATTAACCCGTTCCTGTCACAAACAATCTGATAAGTGTAATAAGCAATTGTCCTTTCCAAATGGCATAATTCAGCTGTTTGAGCACTGGCTTCATACTAAACTGGAGGCGCAATTAAGTTTCACTGTATCTTTGAACATCATAGCTCACATTTGGTTTAGATATAAAGTAGCAGGAACTTATGGTAAATGAGAAGGCATGTGAAGAGTCTAGAAGCACTGGTTAGAGAATCTCTGCCTCTCCTAGGTGCCTGCTGCCAGTGCTGGTTTTTACCAGCATCATTTTATTAACTTAATTTCTTTGTGTGTATTCCTGGCATTCACAGACATTACTCAGCTGGTGATGAGGTCCTTTTCAAGTCCCTTATTCTGTAAGCCTGTGAAACAATAGCCATCCATTGCCATCCCTCTGCAATCACGGATGAGCTGATGACATGTGGATGACGTGGATGATGTCACACATATTTTTTGCATAAAACATCAGTCAGGGATGTGGGTGAAGACATAAGGAATATGGGTATTAGTGGGTAAAAGGTGATCTTGCTGATGAAACTGGGTAGCAGAAAATTATCAGAAATTGGAAAAAAAAAACAAACCAAGAAACAAGGCAGAATTTACAAACAATTAGAAAGCACAAGGGTAAGAGGCAGATGGGAATGGGCAAAAGTTACCACTGGGATGAAATCAAATATAAAAGCAGGTATGTGATGAAAGCAAGGAGGAGAAAGCAGTGAGTAAGGAAAGCAGAGTAGCCTGTGGATTGCCAGCTTGTGCAAACAGAAGGAAAAATGCTGATCAGGAGGAGACTGATGCACTCAGCTGCAAATGGCCACCACAGGGAAAGAAGCAATGAGCAGCTCTGTAGTTTCTAGACTGCAAGCTAAAAAGCAATTCCTCACTGTGTGCAAGGAATCTGATTTGAGGAGGGGAGAAAAAAACTCTACCTCTCTCTCTTTGTCTTTTCCTAGATTTCTTTTCTACCTGCAGCTAACTGTGAGTGCAAATGATATCATTAAGTTATCTAGCTATCTGACTGCACCCACAAGTCAGTGCCTGAAAGGCTAAATTCTATCATTTGCACCCAGGGTTAATGCACTGGAATGAATTGTGGGTGCCGAGTAGATTCCCGCAGAATTGGAGGCTGAGCTGAGGCCAATATAAAAATATGTCCCAAGTGATTAGCTGGCACTCTCCCGCCACTTGGATGACACCTGACCTTTGCTTCTGTGCACGTGTGTTTTTGAGCTGCCCAAGCAGAGAGGAAATCATTTTGAAGTCTCCTGCTATGAAAGTCAGTATCTCCCTGAGTGGACTGACTGTCCTCTGAAAAAGTGTAAATGCTTAACCTCAGTCAAGCAGGCTCAAAGGGCAACGTACTGCATTGCTGGAGGAGGAACAGAGAGGGAGAAAGTGTCAACATGTACATATGGGAACTATTCCCTGGCTTCCTCCTGGGCTTTTGCTACCTTTTGTATTCGCTCCTCAGATTTACAGTCTATTGGCACCTGCCTACACTACTTGAAGAGCTCCCCCCAACATGCAAAGGCATGGATTTCATTATGCTAAGTTTTAAAATAAAAAACATGTCTCCACATAAAAAGAGGTCTATCTCTTTAAAAAAAATCCTAAAAAGAAATCAGTTATGAGAGTCACTGCTGCCCCAGTGCCAGCTTTATGCCTTCGACTAATGCGCTTCTCCAGGAACAGTCTTTAAATGAGAAGTTACGGCTGCTTTTCTGATTGAAACAAACTAGTGTTGATTGCTGATCAGCCATCTGTAAAGGAGGGCATCTCAGGAAGGATATGAGCTAATGAAAAAATGGACCTGATTTGAAAGTGTGATGTGCTTCATGCCACAGGCCAGTCTGAGTGGCATGAGATTATATCAGTGCAAGTGAGAGGTAGATTGAGAATAAGTAACTTCTGTCTTAAAGATTAAATGGCAAATTTGCTATTAAATGTGAAAGACATAAAATGGAATTAACGCTTTGAGGGTGTTAGCTGTGGTTATATACACTCGCAAATGGCACTTCCATCCTGTCACTTGCATTGTCAAACTGCACACTCTTCTCATTGTGGCTCAATTAATACTCATTCAGAAGTATCAATTAAGGAAATGAGAAATGAAGTGTTGACCCTTAACAGCCACCCACACATCACCCGCTTCACAAGCACATTTCTTGTGGCGTTACTTCTCCAAATGACCTTTGCAACCGGTAAAATAATATTGATGAAATCATTAGGTTTCTTGGTAACCAATTGATAATTTTCAACTGGGTTTCTTGGTGCTGATAACATTACCCTTGCTGTAACTAACAGGCAAATGGAAGCCCATCGGGCTTGCTGGGCATTCCTTAATTTTATGCCCTGAATTTCCAAAAATCTTCAGTACTCAATAAAATCAGCAGACCTATCGAATGAAAAAAAAAAGAAGGTTGTATAGGTAATTGTTGCTGTGTTATTGCATAAGGTGCGCTGCGTCATTATGTGTTGTCTCATAATTACATTGCATCCAGCTATATGCTCTTGCTTTGTGACATGATATGAAGTGACATAAGTAAAGACTAAGTTGAAATTCTGGATCTGGATCCAATCTGGGACCTTAAACTGAATAGCCAAAGTTGGGAAAGGATTGGATTTAGATTTATTTTTACTTGGGACTGAAGCCAAATGCAAACTTGGCTGTGATAGCTCATTAATTTTGAAGCACCCCAAAATCTTAAGATGTCTAAATTCAAAGTAGTAGGGTCAAATGAACCTCTAAATGTGAGTACTGAAATGCAGATGAACTGAAAGAGTTGAGTGGGGAAATTGACTGTATTTTTCAGTTCTCTTTCTACCCTTAATTTCTTTTCTTTCTTTTTGCCAACTGATTCAACCTTTTCCTGAAATTCCAGCTTATTCAAATTCCTGGGATAGCTGAGGATGGAGAATAGTTTTGCTATACAACTGCCTTACATAGCCAGATCTTTAGTCATTTGATTCTTTTTTTAATTTCCTTGAATGCTTTTGATTGTGTGGGTGTTGCTGTACATGCCAGTATGCTTTGTGTCACTTCTTTTCGCTGCTTTGCCATTTATGCTTCATACCAATTCCTTTCATTGTAGTGCAACATTAAATATTTTCCTGTAGATCTTAAACTCATCATGCACATTTTTTTTTTTGTGGGTTTTTTTTTTTTTTTTTTTTTTTTTGTGCTTTGTGTTTGTTGTTTGTTTACCTTTTTTTTTAAATTTAGTACACATCAAATGAGAAGACTGTAATTCTGGCTTGACCCTACCTCACTAGCAGGAAGGTCTTCTGTGATCATTGCTGTTCTGCTAGCTGGCCATCAGTTTTGCTAGACAGTCTTGCTAAGCCTCCAGTCAAGCCTAAGTTAAAAGACCAATGCATACATGCTGCATTTTGTCATTATGCATATCCCCACCAAGGCAGACTATCGTAGTTTTGAAGCAGTAATGCTCGCAAGTCAAGATTGTCAAAGATGCTTAAGGGATTCAGATACCCCATTGCCATGAAGTTAAGTGGGGCTGTTTTCAGATTCTCAGTGATGGTGTTTACTCTAGGGAATGCATAAAAAAAAATTATGCATGTAATACATGCTTTCCAATGCAGATGCCTTGATGGAGGGGCCCTGCACAGAGGCAGGCAGATGAAAATGCAGAGGCTTAACCATATCCTGTCAAAAGAAATCACACATGGTGATGGGCTGCGTATTCAAAGTCTGCTTATTTTGGTAACACTCAATTTTTCAGTCCAACGCAGTTGAGACGGAAAACTACAGACTGCTGTGGTATCAATGGCTAAAGTTAAGGTTGCTAAACATGATCTATAAAAAGACTCTTGTCAGCTGCTTGGACCTCATAGAGACTAAACTGTTTATGAGGTGATTTCCATGTTGGGAACTGGCTTAGTTCAATCTTGGGTGCTAGGAAGAGAGAGAAAATTAAAAGAAACTAACAAAGGTAAACAAAAGAATTTAGAATTGGGCAAAAGCTACAAATAAGCCCAAGAGCAATGATGTCTGCATTACTCTGTGACTGAGAATTCAAAAGGAGATTATCACAAAATGCCAACCACTGTCTTCCCAGACTTAATTACCACCCTAGTTCCTAATCAGCATAGCACTGTCCTATGATGTCATTACTTTTCATTTTAGGATCCATGTCTGGTTCATTGCAAAGGACATCCTGTGCTGTGATGAAGTATCAGAACAATGTGGTGGCAGTAGGCGGACATCCTGCTTGCTTATGTGTTGTGGGATGAAAAGATGTCTTGCATCTGGGACAAGGAAAGTGGGGGAAGAAAAGGGTTGTCTGTAGGGCTTTGTCAAAGGTGGGCGTCATGCAGAGTAACTGGATTCTACTATGGCTTCATGTCCTGAGTTTTTATGTGATGACAGACAAATTGCTCAAGAAAAGGGCTTCCACAGGCAGTCTGATTTTCTGGGTTCACAGCTCTGGTTGTTAATGTTGCAGACTTCCCACAGCCATGCATGAGGTCAAAATGGCCTCTAGTCTGAACAGCGAAAGTACCATGAACATGCAAAATACTCTAAAAAATCAGACTGTAAGTTTTTGAGTTGGGAATCCCAAAGTAGTTTACACATTTGAGAGTACTACTAATCTCTGTCTCAGTTTTTATCCACATGCAAACCAGAGACAGTGATTTCAAATTTCTTCACATTAGTATCAAGAAGGTAAGTGATGACAAAAAATATAAACAGTTATAACACTCTCACAAGCAGAAGGAGAGAAGAAAACAATAGGTTTTTATCCACTGAAGAGCTAAACAGTGAATGAAACCACACACTGGATGATGAGGATTAAATGCTGAAAATTAGCTTTGTTTCAACAGCCATGCTCTTCTTCATTGATGAGGAAGATATTGAAGAAAAATAAGACATTATTAATACATCAGTGACATACATAAGACATAATTAAGGACTGTGCTGTGGCACATCATAGGTAGAAATAAACGAAATAAAAGTTTGCTACTGACCCTAATGCTGATTTCTTATCTTTTGCTCATTATCTGTTGCACCGTAACATTTTTTGATGTGCTTGTTAATTAAAAAATACGTGTTTACAGATACTTGCAGATATAGCTAGATATTAATAACTAATATACAGTTAGGTTTGCATTTACATTGTATGGTTTTGTAGGTGCTGAAGGGAAACTTCCATCTTTGTCAGTGGCATAGACAGTGGGGTAGAATGCACCCTCAGCAAGTTTGCTGATGACACCAAGTTGTGTGGTTCAGTTGATACACTGGAGGGAAGGAATGCCATCTGGAGAGACCTTGTGAGGTGGGCTGATGCCAACCTGATGAAGGTTAACCATGACAAGTGCAAGATCCTCCATCTGGGTCAGAGCAATTCCAGGCACAGCTACAGGTTGGGCAGAGAAGAGATTCAGAGCAGTCCTGAGGAGAAGTACTTGGGGCTGTTGGTGGATGAAAAAATGAACATGAGCCGGCAGTGTGTGCTTGCAGCCCAGAAAGCCAACCATATCCTGGGCTGCATCAAAAGGAGTGTGACCAGCAGGTTAAGGGAGGTGATCCTGCCCCTCTGCTCTCATGAGACCTCACTTGGAGTATTGTGTGCAGTTCTGGTGTCCCCAACATAAAAAGGACCTGAAACTGTTGGACCAACTCCAGACTAGGGCCATGAGGATGATCAGGGGACTGGAGCACCTTCCCTATGAAGATAGAATAAGAGAGTTGGGGCTGATCAGCCTGGAGAAGAGAAGGCTGCGTGGGGACCCCATAGCAGCCTTCCAATATCTGAAGGGGGCCTATAGGGATGCTGGGGAGGGTCTCTTTATGAGGGACTGTAGTGATAGTCCAAAGGGTAATGGGTTAAAACTTAAACAGAGGAAGTTTAGACTGGATATGAGGAAGAAATTCTTTACTGTAAGGGTGGTGAGGCCCTGGAATTTGTTGCCCGGGGAAGTTGTGAATGCTCCATCGCTGGTGGTGTTCAAGGCTGGGTTGGACATAGCCTTGGGTGACATGGTTTATTGGCAGGTGTCCCTGCCCATGGCAGGGGTTTAGAACTAGATGAGCTTAAGGTCATTTTCAACCCCAACTATTCTATAATTCTATGATGAAAAAAATGGCCTGTTGGGTTTAGCATCTTACATACTTACAGTGTGTGCGTAAAGGGCAAAATTTAGAGGTACTCATCAATAGAAAATGTCATCTGTAGAGACTGGAAAATTAAAAAATATGCTTTAGTAATTTGAAAACAAATCTTTCTAATCTACATTTTTTAGTTCCTGGAGGTACCATTGCATGGCTCTGCATAGCCAACTGGTATTGGTTATCACTGGAATGAAGCAAGGAAAGATAGGCTGATAGATGGATGTAGCTGCATTACAGACATTTTCCATAGTCACCCCACTTAGGATGAAAGCATTAAAGAATGTGAAGGTGAAACTTAAAATGTGTATGGATGTTCCTTTTATCCAGGAAAGGACAACTAACAAAGCAGTCTTTGTGGGCGCTCCATCAGGCTTATAATGACACATCTTGGAATAGGAGAGTCACACTGGACTCCCTTGCTTAACTATCGTCATCACTTACCATTTGCAAAATGGAAGGCTTTCTGAGCCTGTGTCGGTGTGCATGACTCACCCTCAGTGACTCACAGAGAATAGGCGCTCTTTTAAAGCAGTTTTGGCTGGTGCTTAAGCCCCTGTGCACCATGTGGTGCACAAAGTTGAACTGAAGCAGCAAGTTGTGTGCTCCCCTCTGCCCTGCACCTTGCCCCTCGTCCTCAGCTGTGTGACAAGATCAGCACTGGAAGAGGCTGCTCTGGCTGACCAGGAATTTAGGAATTACTCAATAATGTTAATTGATGGGCAGACTGCTCCAAGCCCATCTCTCTTTACTTTTGAGTTTCTTCCAAACATGATTGCGAAGGGAGCATTTCCAATATAAATATTGGGCTTATTTTCCTCATGGTAGGAGATAGCACTCCTGTGAGACCTCAGAAGTTTAAAGATGATTATTCAGGCTGCCCAGTTTACAAATCCAACTGGATTTGTCTGCAGCAAGCCTTACTCAGTGTGTGGAGGAGACACCTGTCTCTTATCTCCCATTCTTTACAGAAGTGCTAGGTTATACCTGTTTCCAGAACAAAGGGTCATGAGTGAGTGGATCAGTTTAGGGAATAGACAATTCAAATTGTCTCACTGGTAGAGTAGTTGAAATTTGGACTGATTGCCAGCATAAAAAGCAAGATCTGCATGTGGGTGCAGGGAGCAGACTTATGAATTTAACAAAGAGGGATTTAGTTGGTCTATTCGAGGGCTGACTTCTTTAGATTTGCCATATTAAGAAAGGGTTGTCCTCATGTCTTACCCACATTATATTATTAGCTTTTGTGGGTGATGAGTATTTTCTGTGGATAACAGGATGAATATCCAACTCTCTGGGATTATTCACTAATTGTCAAGTCATATGCTTCGTGAGATATATGCTGTTAAATGTCTGAAACTACTTAGACTTAATAGGAACCTATTCCTAGCCCTTTTGGATGACCTGGGCCTGGACTCAAATGCCAGTAATTTATATGTCACTGACTGTTGAAGAAAGCTCTTTCTTTCATATTTACACTAATGCACAAGATATTTGCACCTGGATAAATGTGCTTGCACTCCTCCAGTTATGAAAGTCTGTTAACCACAGAGGGTGTAAGAATGGGATGAGAACTAAGAAAAACATCAAAGTAACTGTTGGGATAAAACTTTGAATTCTCCTTGCTATGCTTGCATTCATGCTTGCACTCTCCATGAATATTGTAATAAATGAATGGGCTCATAAACAAGTGTGTTTGTGGGAACAGCATTTTCAAATAGAGAATGGGTATGTCTGCGAAGAACACATATAAAACTTGTAAATAAGAGTACCCTACTGAGCACTTATCTGCCAATCTGGAAGCAGAAATGAGGCCATGTGATTTGTCTGTTCAGACAAAACTAATCCAGGCAGCTACAAGCCAGTGGTGAAGAAGCTGCAGAACAAGAAATATTAGTATAAATTATTTGCTGTGGATCATTTTGAATAATGAGCAAATCTGAGAGAATAATGACCGGTTCATACAAAATCCACATGGAGAAAAAAGAAGCTAAAATTGATAAAATTCTTTGTTACAAATTATTTGCTCTGCACGGGGTGTTGGCATAACAGACTCTGAAGCCTGACAGTGCTGGAATAATTAAAATATTAAAATGGCTTCATTTTAATCTTTGATCACATATTTAGATCGTGTTGCAGAAATGTCATGTTTACTCATGACTCATAATGAAGAAATGTAGAAATGTCATTATTAGAAACCCTGTTTTTACTGCATCACATAGCAAAATTTGCAGGCAAATGATTACATTTCCTTTTTTATTTTGCAAGCATTTGTTTCCCAGAGGAGATGAGGCCCACATTTTTAAAACCAGAGGACCTCCTTATACAGGAAATCTGAGCCACCAGATGGCTTTCTCTTTCCTGCCACCCACCACCCAATATTTGGGATGGCTCCAAACTCACTGCCAGATTCCTATTTCTCCCCTCTTGCTCTAGAAGCCTGGCTCCCAATTTTATTGCACCCAGAAACTATTTATTATCAGCTTTGTAGCATATATTGAGAAATAAAGGATTAAAAACTTACTGCATTGGAGCAGTCTTCTGTTGGTAAAGATAACAACTGCCTTCTTCAGCTCACTTTGATGACCTTGAGGAGTAAGGTCAAGTGCAGTCAGTTCAACACAAGTGGAATCGAGGACCTGCTGCAATTAGTGCAACCCCTGCACTGACAGCAATGGCACCACTTTCCATTTGGAGCAGTGTAGCTGAGATAAGCATAGTGATGAGCTCAGGATAAAACAGGCCACAGTCATTTGCTTCAAATCCCAAAAGAGCAGCCCTAAGGAAGAGAAGTTGTTCCCTCTGCTGAGAGTCCTACAAAGTTGCTTTGATATTCCACTGGTACAGTGGAATTGAAAGAGCACTGCCAGGGATAGGAAAGACCCAAAAGAAACTATGATATCAGGAACAAAGAGGAGAAAAAGCAAATACGTTACTTAAATGAGGCATGCTCAGGAGAAAGGAAGAAGCAGGTGTTTGCTTACCAGCACATCTGCTAAGAAAATGCTCCTTTAAATCCAGATTAAATATACAATTTTGAAGCCTGAACTTTCTGAGTAATTAAAGATTTCTACTGCATGTCTTTCAGAGATAAGCTAAAAGAGACAAATCAAAAAAAATCTTTAGTTTCAGATGGAGGGTAATACTTTCTTCTTTTTTTTTTTTTTTTTTCCTAGTGTTTTCCATTTCATTTTGTGGATTTTTGCACAAGGAAATGCCTCACAGTTTGGGACTGCTCATAGTGGCAAACTAAAAAGCTGAAAGGTGGAAGAGCTAAAGTCTGATCCTGTAAAGATATGTCTGAAGAGACCTGACAGAAATACCTGGAAGCAGAGGACTTTATTCATTGTGGAGAGAATAAGGAAGCACAAGCTCAGTCACCCTGCTGTCAGATATTTTTTGGTTCTGATGTTTTTTAAATGAAGATTTTTAAATGAAGTTTCCCAAGGGATCACCCAATGAAGAAGCACCTTGTGATGAACTGTCACATTTTTCATTATAGAGCTAAAATAAACCCATGAAACTGAGTCTTAGAAAGTTTTTAACTAGCCAGGGATGCCAATAATTGTGAGCTTTGAAAGAAAATAAACTGCCTAATCATCTCAGTATTATTTTCAATCTATCTTGTTGGGAGCTAGCCCTACGTATCTATCAGGCCCAGTGTTTCCTCAGCTGCTTCTCTTTCTGACTTCCCAAAACCAAGTAAAAGCATACTTTTGCTCTGTAGTTATACAGAGTAGTCTTGAAGCAATTACAACAAAACAAATAGTAATTCTAAATCTGCAGCATGTTTTTCCAGCAAGTTTTGTCTTCCTGTGTTGGTAAGGATTTTGTATGATGATTCTTGATAATGTGAAATCAGTCATTGGCATTATTGATTAATGTTCTTTAATTATTGAGGAAGGTGAAATTATATTAACTGAAGAGTGACTGTTGAGCTTCTAGTATTGTCATTATGTTTCCACTGGGTTCTCAAGGTAGACTTAGATTTGTTGTTGTTGTTTATTATTATTATTATTATTATTATTGTTATTATTTACAGGGACCCTGGCTAGCACACCATATGACAGTGAACAATTAGCATTTCTATTATAGTTGGCAAAAGGCAGTTCTTTTTTACGATAATAATTCACGTAAGTGCCCTGGCTGAAAAGTGAATTTTTTTGGCCTTTTATAAAGCTGGCAAAACATCAAGTTTTCCTACTTTTCCCTTCTGCAAGAAATTGTCCTCATAGCTCCACTCAATGATAATTTGTGGTTTCTTACCAGAAAGCTAGATCTGTGTCACTTGTACAAAGGTCAGTGAATTCCAGCTCTAAAACATCTCTAGGAATACAAGTCTGGATGGGAAAAGGTATTATACCAGATCCCATTCTATTACAGTTCATTACTACAGTTTATTCAAAGACTGATGTGATTCAAACAGTAAAATTAGTTTAGCTTTTCATTGGTTCACTTTATCGCTCTTTTCCTTGTTTTAAAGCAAAGGTGACTTATCAATTTAAGAGGTGTGCAACACCTGATACTTCGTTGCTGTACTTGATATAGTATATAATGCTGCTAGAGAAAAGTTTTGTAATGATATTTGCTGGTTCACTTCGTAAGAGGAAAGCTGTCCATGTGTCTACTCTTCTGGAGATGTAGAAATAGCAGGAATGTTAAATATATTTTTCAGATGAAAATGCTTTTAACAGCCCCCTAATTCTGATTAAGTGAAATATTTACTATTACTATTAGAGGAGCTTTTTAAAGTGACTGCAACTGGTTTCATGAGCACATTGATTCTTTGCTACTACTGACTCTGTCTGGTAACACTTCAGTTTAAATGTCCATTGCTATTTACATTAACTAATGGTTAATTACAATGGAATTCCTGGGGAAGTGCGTAAGACAAGTCATACAAACGCCAAATGAGTGTTTTAATGATTGGTGTTATCACAGTGAATACCAAATGATTTCATAATGACTGGGGAGGTAATATATAATGGAAAGAATTGCTCCCTATTTGATAAACTCACCACAGAACTAGGACTCGTTCTTGGACATCATTCAGAAACTGCAACGTAGCCTGGAGGCCTGTCTTCCAGTCCTGCAAGAAGCTTGAACTGAAACTCAGTCCACACTGTTACAGAGCAAGACGTGTTGGAATTTATTTTTTATTGCTCATTGTTATGAACTGCTGCTATGGGCAAAGCATTATAGCTCATACTTAGTGCCATAGAGAGTATACACTTCATAACTTCATTTGGGCCACTGAATTTGCATCAGGACTCAACCAATAATACAAATGGTAATACTTTTACCACAAGGGGCTGAAAAAAAATGTGTTTCTGGACCCAGGTTTCTATTAATGCTGGTTACCACAGCCTTTCTTAGGTGTTTGTTTTTTGTAGAACATTCATCATCATAGCATCTATGGAGCAGGTTGACAAGCTCATGTGTGATATCTGTCATGTGTTTCTTCTCTTTTTTTGGGTAACCTTGCTTTTGCCAACCCACCACAGAATGAACTCCATTGCTGAGAATCAGAACAAATCTTTGGGGAGTTAAGTACCTGTTTTAGTAAGCGATGGAGTAGATAAGATTTGTTGACTGACAATTGATGCCCATATAAAATGTGTCCATGCAGAGCTAAAGCTGAAATTTTTGTTTTATGTGGAAGGTTTGTTTAGTCCTGGGGAAAAAAAGGAATTTTCCATTTGACATGACAAAAATAGAAGTTTAGAATACTTCTAACTATCCAAGTAAAACACCAGCTCCTATTCCAGTATATTTGGAAGAATAAATAGAGCAGGTGAGAAACCAAATCCACAGTCCTTTGCAATCATTTAGAGATTGTTCTTTGGATGAAGCTCTATGTGAAGGACGAAGCGCTGCACAGCATTCTCAGGAATTCATTGTTTTAGGAGAAAGGCCAAGCACTAGTAGGCACTGATAAGTGAAGTGGCCTGTAGCACAGTGGTGAGTGTCCCTGGCACTGAATGTCTTGGCAGCTAAGACTATACATTTGCCAATTTTGCATTCAAAGAGTGGATTGACAAAATAATCTGATGGGTCCCTTCTCTTTTTAATTTCTGTGATTTAAGAGGAGGAGTCTGTGTTTAGTAACCAGTAGGCCCCAGCTCCACAGGAATAAAGACATTAAATGCAATGTTTCTGATAACTACAAATTACCCCGTGACTACTCTAGCGCCTTGGACATTCTGACGACCCACCGCGAGAGCTAATGAAGATGCCCTTTTATAAAGCGCAGGATTCCTGGCAGTTATTTTTAATGGGTCATGCTGTGTTAGAAAATCATGCCTGCAAGATTCCCTGGAGTGGCAGTTGGGATGATATTACTTTCAATGAATCACAGCAGCCACCATAAGGGCAGGGCAGTATCTATGGCAGCAGCACCGAGCAATGGCGCAGCATCAAATGAACGGCTCAGCTGGTGACATCTGGCCCCTCTGATCATAACAAATCTGTAGTGCGCAGTACTCCAAAGAGTCCATCCTTCAACATGATATGTTAAAATGAGGTGTCTTTTTCTGTTTGTCTTGGGTGACTATTCCGGCAGGCATGAGAGATCCTATTAAAAAATGCAGGGAGTAATGGATGAAAGTCAGGCTTTGAGGTTCAGCTCTTCTTGGTAAACAATTACTTAGCACCTTATCATGCTGAATTTGGTTATGAAAGAAAGGCGCTACCTTTGGGAGATGCTCAGAGTAGGAAAAAAGACGCCACCGTGGGTGTGTAGGCCCTGAGAAGCGTAGGTAGACATCAAACAGGGTTTTTGGTGACTTTCAGCTTTCTCTCTCAAGGTTGGCATTTTGCAAAGGAAAATAAGTTAATGCTAGTCATTACTTTCAAAACATGAAATATCATTACTAATTTCCTGCCTCACTGGTCACTTCATTGTATCAGGGAGCATAACTTTTTTTCATATGTTTGCACAGTGCCTTCCATGAAAGAGAATTTTCTGGGTGGTACTTGGGCATTGTGAAGGCAAGAGGTGGAACAGTCTGTGACAAATTATGAGAGTGAAATGCCAGCCTTTGAAAGGGCTTTGCTTTCCCTAAACCGAGCACTTTAAAAAGCCATCTGCTTACTTGAAATGGCTGCAACACATGGTGCTCTTCCCCAGTCCAATATGTGCTGCAAATTGTAGGCACATGGATCCAGTCAAGGACACAGTGTCTGCCTTAACTTTGGATCTCCTTGCTGTTGTCAGTAGGAGTCTTATCCTTAAACTTAGCTCTTGTGTGTGTTAATTATTTCCTTTTCATGTCCAGCTGGCAGAGTGCTTCAGCACCTTAAGTTGCTCAATTTGATCTTTGTGCTCAGGAGCAAGGTAATTAAGCAGGCTACAATTTAAGGAAACGTATTTGCTTTGACTTGTTGCAAGTCCTCAGACAGCACTCCATCCTAAATCATTTGATAATGTAAGATGTTCTGTGCAGTTTCCCACTTGACTGAGGGTTAGTTCAACAGGTCACAGAATCAGTAATTGATTCTCAGTGTGCCTCTGTTGGTTTTATTACAATAATGAGGACCATCTTTTTTCATCTCTGCTAATACGTTACCAAAACCATCAGCTTCTCAGTTTGGTGTCAGGATGAGTTTGACAGGTTGTTAGCAACTATATGATGTACAGAACATCACAGAGATGTCTCAAACTGTGTTGTTGTGTAGCTTAGACAGCCTTGGGTGGTCATGAAATAAGTGAAAGCACTTCCAAGAAAAAGTTACACCAACAATTGAAAATATTCCTACAGTTTTGATGTCCTAATGAAGAAGTACTTTATGCCAGTTTGGATTCTTGATCAATGAAGAATGCTATGTTTCACAGGAATACATGGCATTGCAAGGCAGGTACACTGGATTTACCACCGATTAAAAACTCCCAGAAAACAAGTTTTCTCATCTCCTAAGGTTCTATTTTTATTTCTTTTTTTTTTGGCTAAGATGCACTTTATAGTTAAGCTGTGTGTACCTTGAAAGACTCGTGAGATTTTCAGATTGAAAACAGCGAAAAATAATGAGAAAAAAGTTAAGAAGGCAGCTCTATAGGGTTGCCTCTACTCCTTAACTTCCCGATTTGTCTGCAACACTTCCTAATTTTCAGATTAAAAAGAAAAAAAGGAAAAATAGCCATCTGCCTTTCAAGGTAAAACTACCCACATCAATGTGCAGTCTGGGTTTACATGACCTACAAATTTTGGCTTTGAGTTCTCAAGTTATGTTCATGTTTTTGAGTTGTTTCAAGCCAAAGCTAGGATAACATTGATAAGACAATGAAAAGACATCTAAACAACTGCTGTAGTAATGCTGCTGAGAGGCTTGGTTTGCAAAACCAAGAAAAAGTAATCCACTATCATTTGACAACAATGAAGTAGAATACTTATGTCTTTATACATTAAAGCAGTTTTTATGTACCTGCTACTGAAATATATTCAACAATGGATGGATTCAACAGTGTAGTAATTTTACAGTCCATTTTATGGCTAAGCAATTTTACCTAATCCAAATTAATTGCCATTTTACTGTTCTTCGGTTTAAAGGAAAAAAGGTATTTACAAGAATACTGAGGAAGATTCTCAACACAAATTCAAAACTTTTATTACCAAGGGGAATGATACGGAATCAAGCTTTATTTTCCTTCCTGTGGGAAAGTTTGAGCTACTTTACAGGGATATTTCTCTCAAAAACAGTCTAGGTTTTCCTGTCACACAGTATCCTTTGGAAAACAGGTGATTAGCTCAGCTGTGCTCCCCACATCCTGCTCAGAGGCAAAGAATGTTAGTGAGGATATTGGGGTCTCACAGAGGCAGCAGTAGGCAGAGTCAGATATTAACAGACAGACAGCGAGCCTCAGGTGTAGATGTGGGTCCCAAATTCAGCAACACACATATTGACTGTTAGAGTTGATAAGAATTACATGCTGTATAATTAAGCATGTAAGTATGTGTTGAACTGACAAGCTGGATCAGGTCCCAAACCCATGAAAGGTAAAAATATTTTACTGAAAATACTGAAAAGTATTACTGAGTGTTTAGCCTTTACATGAAACTCTGCCCCGTGTGACCTGAGGGGAGTGAAGCACTACCAGAGTGAATCTATCAGAGGCAGGAGCCTGACAGTCCTTTTTCCCCAAGAAGGCTGGTCAGGTAGAAGGATACTCAAACACTTTTGCATCCAGTCTAATATAACAAATAAACTGGATGAGAGGGAAATGAAAAAGTGGGAGATTATGTCCTGTCAGTGGATATTTAAATGGAAAGATAGAGAGAATCACATTGGGTATTTCATGATCACAAATACCTAAATAAGAAAAAAATTGTTATGTCTTCTGTGCTGTTTTCCTGCCATGGAGGGATTCTTTCCCCCAATTGACTCTTTTATGTTGCTTGCTACCCACATGTATCATGTACATGGCTTTTACTGCTTTTGTTAAGTGATTCAGTTGCAACAGAGCTTACATTTTTTTCATCCAAGTGTCAACAACATTTGTTTTCTAAACATAATGGAAGCATTGAAAGCTAGTGAGAAGCTATGAAGATTACAAAGGAGAGAGAAAGCCCACCTATGGCTTAAGGAAGGAGTCCCATATACTCCATACTCTTGTCCTCCAGAGCAAGTGCTGGTGATGCAGCACCGCGTTGTCATTGCTTTTGTAACTTCAGCTCCATCTCATGATGCTTTGTTTTCTGTGATACTGTCTGATACAAAGAGACTCAGCAATAGCAACACAGGTTTCAAAATATTACCCAATTTACTTCAAATAATTTTTCTCTATCTGATACCATTTTGAAGTTTTTCTCCTGGTCCCTTAAATCTGAAGGTAGGTTTTAGTAGGGAACTGATAATTTCCTTATCATTTTTACACATTTTCCTGTTACTTTTTTGATCACATCATTTAATTTTGATATAATTTTTCCTTATTAAAGAGCAAAAAGCAATGCTATGTCTACCTTCACTATTATGCGTACAGGACTGGAAGTACAGTATTCAAATGACCCATGATACTTTTGATTTGCAGCTGCTTGCAGAGGCAAAAAAAAAAGGAAAATACTATTTTAAGCTACTGAAGCAGTCACTCTTGATGTTTCAGCTCACCATTATTCTCTTTCCTTCAGCAAAGTCTAGTCAGCCACCATCTCAAGAAAAGCAGTGCCAGCCTTGGGAAGAGGTATTCTCTGTTAAGTCCTAAGATCTTCAAGAGCGGTGGAAAACTTCACATTCTCCCTGCAGGAGAGCAAGGATTCAATGTAGGTGTAAATCTCTGGCAGCTGATTGTTGGAGCCCACAAGCTGTACCTAGTAAATAATTCACTTAGGCACAGAAAAATCTGCATATGAGGATGAAATGTCATTTATAACTCATAGGATATTGGCTTGGCTGAGAACAAGTTTCCAGTCCCTTTAACTCATTAAATACCACTAAGGAAGAAGGAATGCAGATGATGTAAAACAGACTCTGCATTTGGCTTGTAAATAACAAAGAATAGCTAACAATAATCAAAATGAAAATTAAATTCTCTGGGAGAGAAAGAAGGGGACATGGTGTTTCTCAAATCAGTCAGCTCAGTATAAATCTTATACCTTCTTTATTATTAACTCTGTCAGTACCTTATCCTTTGCATTCTTAGTAGGGTTGGGCTTATAAGGGTGCATTTAGCTGGAGGTGAGGAGTTGGAAGGTGCTGGAAGCGTTCTCCTTTATGCAGTTTTGTGACTTGGAGTGGTTTGCTGGCAGAAAAGATCATGTACTCAGACAGAGCACCCCTCACTGAAATCCTGTGTGATCAGAGACAAGTTATTTTCATAACTGATTTAATCTCTTGCTATAGTACATTATTAGCATCATAAAACCCTGCTTGTAATACTCTGTTTTTCAGATGCTTATAATTTTGCCAGATTTATGTAATTTACTTGAAACATTTCACACCCCATGATGAATGCTGCTGGAAAACTGTTCACTAAAATCCTTAGGTGAATCAGTGGGCTCATGGAACAGAAGCAGGGAAAAGGTGTTTTACCTTTGTTAAAAAGTCTGGATAAACTGAAGAAGAATCTGAATGGGTGGTTGGGACAGATGCAGGAAAGGAAACAGAGGCTGAGAATTGAAGTTGAATGCAGACTTGATATTACTCGTGACCTTATACCTAAATTAAGAATGCTTGTTATCAGAGTGTTTGTTCCAAGTGGAATAGTGCCTTAAAAATCCGAGGTATTAATCCCTCTCACTTGTGCACACTACACTAAGTTCTGTTTCTACAATGAATGTGGTGGGTTCTAATCCCTGCTTTTCCACTAATTAACTTTGTCCTCATACCATCATCATTGAAAATGGCAGTAAAAGCATTAATGTAGTTTTAGGCCATTTGTAGGTTAACTTTATCCTCTGCTACATTCTCCCTCTATGTAGCAGCTCCATTTCTTCATTCTATGTTCACTTTTTATTTAGACAGGTAAGGAAATGGCTGCTATTTGTTTTAATCTCCTTTGCAAGGTTTAACTCAGCTTAATTTTCCAGAAAACTTTCCTTTTTAGAGAGGATTCTCACTTTATCCCTGTATTATCTGCCTGAAGAAATATCTTGCTTTACTGTTCAGACCCTTTTCTTGTTCTTCAAGAGCAAGTCCTGGCTTCATCCTAAATAGCATAGTTTGTGGTGGTTGCTTGTTCAGTTGTCTGGAGGCTTTCCTTGCATTCTCTTTCTTTCACTTTGCAGTCTGTGCGCTCTGCTGTTCAGGTGACTTCCTTAAGTAGCTTCATTAATCTCTGAGCACTTGCATTTTCTTACTGAAGATATCTGACAGATAACTCACTTCGAGTGTCTTTCCTAATGAAAATATCCTTGATCTGACAATGCTCTTGGCACTGAAGATAGACAGTAATTCTTCACTTTCCTTTCTGGCCTCCAACCTACTCTACACCCCCCAGCATGCAGTTTACTCTTCCAGTTTCTAGATCACCTCTGGAAAGAGGCTTCCTGATTATCCCTTGCAATCAGACAGACCTGCTTCTTTGTGTGAACTTCAGCTCTCTCTCTTCTTCCCAAGTGCTATTCTTTTTTAACTTCTTCTCACTCTACTGCATGTCATTCTTGCTCCTTTTGCTGCTCTGGTTCTTGTCTCTCTTCTTTTACAGTACAAAACTTTATGCTTTCTTCCTTGGTGCCTCTTTTTTTTTTTTTTATTTTTTTTTATTTTTCTTTTGCTTGTTTGGAATTTGTCTTTTATGAATTCTCTCAGGCAAAACTTCTTGCATCAATAGCTCCTTGTGGTTCACAAATAGTCAATGTCCATGTACGACGTGCTCTGGGCACCTGGCTATTTTCACTTTCCCTCTACATTGTCCAAGTTATTCTTAGAGTTGAGCTTCTGATTTTAGAGAATTAAAAGATTCCCCAACCTGCTCCAACCGCTGTCTCCCACAAAAAAAAAAAAAACTTTTCTGATCCTCAGTTCCCCAGCTCCCCAGTTAGATTGTTGCCTCACTTAAAACTTTGTGTCTCAAGCAGCCCAGATTGATAGCTGCTCATACATCATGGGGAGAAAGGTGTCTGTTAATAGGCTGTGTTAACTCTGAAAGC
Organism: Forpus xanthops; assembly: GCA_032466535.1. Classification (NCBI taxonomy): domain Eukaryota; kingdom Metazoa; phylum Chordata; class Aves; order Psittaciformes; family Psittacidae; genus Forpus; species Forpus xanthops. The sequence continues at coordinate 49,771 of JASSUY010013898.1, forward strand.
TCACTCCAGTTATGAGTTGTTAGACCAGCTGTCTGTAGGAATGAATAAGATGAGATGTCCAGCTTTCATTGGCACCATCAGTGAAAAGGAGATCAAGTAGAAGAAGTCAGGATCAGGACTGCATCCACACTCTTTAAAGTCTTTTTGTGATTAAAGGTTAAAAACAAGGACTAGACACTTACTGATATTGTAACAAAACATTAGACCGATTGTTGCCTGATTTAGAGGGTTGGAAATATATGTCAGGTGAATAAATAAACAAATGGGCCAGGGTGAGAAGGAAGGAATCTGGATTTTCATCAGATGGCAACCCCATGGGCGCCAGGAGTCACAGGTACATGCAACCTAATGCCAGAGCCAGAAAGAAACAATTTGTACATGGGGTAGCAAGTGGAAGGAGAGCTAAAATAAAAAAAAAAACCCACAGCACAATCCCACAGCTCTTTACTGGCAACAGGGAAAGAAGTAAGTAAATAAAGCTAACCTTTCCCCAGTATCATCAAAACAGTACCCAGAAGAAAACCCCTCCGATTAATGCTTATTAGGACAACAAGAAAAAGAGTGTGTCAGCAATAGTCAAAGGGGTTCAAGAGAAGAAGGAAAGAATATAAAATAGATTAAGGGAACAAAAATTATGGGAGAGAAAGTAGACTCATTAATAAATGAGGATGAAGATTAAATCAATTATGGTTTTAAAATGAGTAAACTACTGAAATACTTTATAAAAATCTGTTAAAAAAATAAGGGAAGGAGAAATGGATAATTAAGGAGCAATAATGACTTTGTCAAAGCTATTGATGAAAAGCAGGTAAGAGAATACTTAAAACATCTGAATATATATACAGATCAGCAGGTGTGCATGCATTTCAGAGTGTTCAGGGAATTAGCTAATGAACTTACAGAAACACTGGCAATTACTTACAGAAAGTTACAGTGTGATGGGAAAGTACCAGTGGGCTGGGGGAAAAAAAGGAGATGAAATACTGAACTTCTAAAAGGTAGAAAACAAAAAAAAAAATCAAAGAATAAAACAATCCAGGCACTAATCATTCAGTGGTCCAACTTCTATCCTCAATAAAGTAATGGGATGTATATTAAAATAGAAATTGGCCCATAAGCACAATTAACAATAAGGTTTTCTACAGAATAAATCATGACAGACAAACCTTATTGCTTTTTCAGATCAAGTTACCAAAGTAGGCAAAAAAAGTAAGAGGAAGGTCGTGCAGCTGGACTCTTCTGAAGCATGTAGTTTCAGGCCTTCCTGAAATCTTAGTTGAAGTATGAATTAGCACTGATGTGAATATTAGAATTGTCATGTAAACCAAGAATGAAGTGAAGGACCATAAAATAAGGGGAATGGTAATTTGAGATGTTGAGTTGCTGGGGTCTTCTTCCAGCGGTGCTGTACAGAGGTGTGAGCTAGGTCTTGCTTTATTTAACCTTTTTTATAATGTTGTGGGAAAAGGTAGAGGAGGATGAAGTGGAGAGTAGAGGATTGGGTTTTGCCCTGGGTTCAGCAGTAGCAGTCCTTTTTCTCCTTCTTAGTAGCTGGTGCAGTGCTCTGTTTTTGACTTTCAGCCTGGAAACAGCGCTGATAACACCAGTGGTTTTACTTGCTGCTCAGTAATGTTTACTCTGACCAAGGACTTTCTGAGTCTCATGCTCTGCCAGGGAAGATGGGAAGCCAGGAGGAAGAAGAGACAGGACACCTGACCCAAACTAACCAAAGAGGTATTCCATACCAGAGCACATCATGCCCAGCATATAAACAGGATACAGTTACTGGGAAGGGTTTGATCTCTGCTCAAGTCGGGCTGGGTATCTGTCAGCAGGTGGTAAGTGGTTTTATTCTCTTGTTATTTCCCTTATCTTTATTATTATTGCTGGCAGCAGCAGTGGTTTGTATTATACCTTAGTTACTGGACTGTTCTTTTCTCAACCCATGGGAGTTACATTCTTTCAATTCTCCTCTCCATCCCTCCTGGAGCAGGGGGAGGTAAGGGGGGGAGTGAGAAAGTGGCTGTGTTGTTCTGGGTTGCTGCTTGGGCTTAAATCACAACAGGTTTCTGCATGGTCAGAACTAAAGCAAAGCTGATAACCATAAATAATAATGATAAGCCTCATAAATGAGAGGCTGGGTGGTGTTATGTATGTGATTAAAAATAAACCAGCAAAACTTGGTGCAACTGTTCAAACTGGGGGTTGCTGCATTCCAGCATTGATGCAGAACATGTGTCTAAATAGTATGAAGTATTCAAAAAAGCAAAATGGGAAGATATTTTAAAAAGTAAGAATGAAAATGCTTCTCTCTGAAGATGTCAAATCATGTCAAATCATGGTGCTTTCTTGTGGAATAAATAGATTAAACCAATGCCATTTGGTTTCCTCAGAGTGCCTCTGACAAGCTCCAGCAACAGTTTCCTTCTATGTAGCATTGATGAGGCTGCATCAGAAGTACTGCTCTCAGTTTGGGACATGTCAATCTCAGAATGCTGTCAAGAAGTTGGCGAGAGTCCAGAGAAGAGTAATCCAAGTGATTAAGAGTATCAGGGGATTTATTTATAAAGAAGATTAAGTGAACTATATTTTGATTAGGAGTACACTTCAATGATGTATAAGTAACAGAAAGACATAAACACCAAGTAAGGAAGAGGATGATTTAGGATGGCCTCAGTGGTTTTGATGAGATGAATATCATAAGAGAATTTAGATAGGATATCAAGATACATTCCTTAGCTGTGAGGGATTTTGATTGTATATTTCCCTCTTTTTGATTAAGGAATGGGCATCAGAAGAAAGAGAGAACATTCTCGCTTCCAGAGTTGTCACATAAGATAGAATAAATGACTCCTCCAGCTGGATGGGAAGGATCTTGCAGTGATCTAGTGAGTCTCTGCACCTTTAATTCCATTCCTCTTAGCACAGAGGTGGGCGGCCATCATTCCCAGCAAGTTGGCCCCATGCAGTTTCCATTTCCCAAAGCACTCATCTGGCAGTGTTACCTTAACCCTGACTAATGAGTAGATCAGCCAGTAAAGGAACTCCCAGGAGTTACTGAATGGGTGAGAAGCTGTATTAGCTGATCGCTACTGTGGTTTATTTCTGTATAGAAATGAAAGACAGTCTGCTGCTATTGTGCATGTTTGCTGTCAGTGCTTGGCCATGACGATAAAGACAAAATCAGAAGGCAGCAATGTACGAAAAGACAAATGCAAAAATCTGGAGCCATGCCTAATGAAAACACTGTAATAAGCCACCTTTCTCAAACTAGTGTCTGAGAAAATGCTTAATTTTACAGATTCAGAACTGAAAGTATACATTCAATTTTTAAGGAAAATATTCAGTTCTTATTGGGAGAAATAAGAACATTCCCATTGATTTGAGGTCAAAGCTTCAATAATTTCTGCCACGATTTGTTCTACTGTACCTGGATCTGAGGTGTTAAAGTGTTTCTGTAATGCACATAATATAAGAACCCCCTTAGGTTAAAAGGCTGATAGCTGCCCTCTTTGTTTAAACTGAGATTAATCTCAGAAGATAGAACTGTGAACAAAAGTGTAATCTTAGATTTCTGGTGAGAACCATGTGCTTGGAGTTAACATCTATTTTTATCACCTATACTAGTAGCTGCGCAGACAGATGTCCTTGTAAGATTTAAAGATACACATTACAATCAAATATGGGAATATTTCCTAGTGGACTATATCTCAAACATCTCCTTTCTTTTAATATTAGCCTAATTCCCATATCTGATCAGCTATGTATTGAAAAGCGGCCCTACTATTACTCCTTCATCAAGGAAGGAAGGGCTGTAGAATGGCTCTTTCTTGATAAATCTCCAAAATGCAGAGCCCAGTTTAGCCCAGAAATTTCCTGCACTTTGGATAAGCTTAATTCTACCGCCTGCTAGGTCCCATGTCACTGCGTGCAGCTCACTGGGGCATGGGGAGGTATACTGCTTTGGATACATAACTGTGATTAATTGGCAGCACTGCTGACTGAAACTGCAGGTGACTGCTTTCTGTCAGATGTTAGGAATGGTATTATAGTCCTTTCTTTTTTGTTGCTGTCCTGTCTGCGTCTGACAATTTCTAAGAGTTCCTAAAAAGGTATCTTCTGTCTTATCCCTTCTTTGATAATATATGTACACCATAGTTTCGCTCAGAGAAAATTGTGATTTTTGTATTGAAGTCTGAAGCCTACTTTATTAATATTAATAATTGTTCATTTGTGAGTTCGGAATGCTGTGGATTTCATAACTTACGGTTCTGTAATACGTCCAATTTGCAGGTGTTAGGTGCTGGAGAACAGAAGCTGGAAGAAAACAGTTAATGTGCAGATAGTTTCAGTCCTTAGTGTCTGAGATGGAAAATGAGCAACTAAAAAGTTTGGGCTGTGCTTGGACTCTGGCCAGCATCCAGCACATGGGTATTATGTCAGGTCTTCTTACTATAGTACGCCAACCTCCTGCTCACATGTGCTTCTTGCTGCTGCTGTTCAAAACCACATCCAGTCCCAAAGAAACTCTTTTCAGAAAAGATGTCTCGATATAGTACTATAAAAAGGATGTATATTCCAATTTAAAATATGCACAGATCATTCACCAAGGTAGCAACCATTCCTTTTCCCTTCCCCCAAGATAAGAGTGTAAATCACATCTTCTCAACAAGGCAGGTAGTGAGGATGACAAAATTCTTACATTCCTAAAGTGTTATTGGAGAAAAAATGTCACCTCCATGCATAATTGCATAACTTTACTACCTGTCATTTTCTATCAATCAAAAAAATGTTATACTTGAATTTGAGGACAAACATGTCTAATAAGATTTTAGATTGACAGCTGAACAGCTGTACTCAACCTTATTTTAACTTTATTTTTTCTTATTGTTCACTAGATCAACATAGAGCATATTACTGTGAAGTTAAGGGAAACAAATACTCAGATATATTAATCCCTCATGCACACTTTGCCTCAAAAAAATAGAACTTCTTTCCCCATAGGTTTTCTTAGTCAGCTCCCTTCAGTTTCGCCAGTGCTGCAGCAGGAGTCTAATGTTTCTTCCTTTGTATTTCCAGTTCAGTGTTGCCAGATTTTGTTTCAATTACCAGAGAAATGTGTCTGATGACCTGTAATCAGTGCCTGTGCCCTCAGTGCAGCAGTGGCTTTTCCAGTGGCACTGCACTTGACCCTGACCCCTCCTTTCTCTTGGTGCAGGGCTCTGGCTTGATTGTCCTTTGGGTAGAATGTCTGCTTACCCACACCAGATCCCAGGTCCCTCATCCCAGCATTTGGCCACCCCTCCCTGGGCCCCATTGTTCAGGATATGCAACAGTCTTCAATTCTGCACATCAGGGTTTACTCTTCTTCATTGTTGATAAGTAGAGGATCTAACTTTTAGGTTAGCCTGTGTTAAACAGCACAACCAAATTAAACTTTGATTGGAAAAAAACTCAACCTTTAGTGCATTAGTTGTAGTTTGCTTCTGCTGAACTCTTTCCTAGCCATTCACATGCACTCCAAGGCAGGCTTTATAATGACAAAGAGGGTACCAGGACTTCTTTAGTACAGATACACAGGGAGACAGAGGCAGAAATCTAATCTTGGCCATCTTCTGCAATTTCCTTTATTTCTGTTTGTGAAACCCATGATTCTTTCCTTTTGTATAAGGTACACCTGGGTGAGAAGCAAAGTTAAAGAGAGGGTGGGGAAGACTGGTCGCTTTTGGAGGAAAAATATCCAACTTCACAAAGAGTAAGATTATTTCCCATCAGAAGATCTCAAGCATTTACAGGTTAAAACTTACATCCCTTCAGCCCTGTAGGGATGCCATGGTGACCTCTCCATGCTCGCACTGTGAAAGCAGCTATTTCAGGAATGTTATTTGCTTCCATGGACATCTGGGTAAGCAATGATCAGGATCAGATGAGAAGATGGACTCTACCCTGCTCCCAGTTGCTCAGTGTGCTGTAATGAGTAGGCACCCCAGGGTTGGCTATTGCAGAATATATGTTCGATCCACTTTGTTTCTCCCTTGCAGAAAGGAGCAAAGACCAGATGGGTATGTTGTGCTTATGATTGTAGCTAGTGTTGTAAAAGCAGCAAGGATAGAGATTCCCAAAGTTAATTTTCATTTAGCTAATTGACACTGCAGAAATGCTGGCACAGACACAGCCTATGCTTGACTGTAAGAGACACAAGTCTTCCTGGAAGGCAAGGAACAAGCTCTTATCCCATGCCCTCATCTGGGCTCAGTGCAGCCAGATGTAAGCTGGGCATGCCTCGATATGTGGAAATCCCATCCCTGATTGTAGTGGAGTACCCAGCAATTCCTGATCTTTTTCTGAAACAACACAGTGTATATTATAAGCTGCTCACTGCTTGTGGCAAAGCCACAAAAGAGTCCCCAGAGATTTCTCTTGGTCCAGTGTCTATAGTTGAGTGATGTTTATCTTCCACACTCTTCACTGTAACTCTTCTGAGTTCCAGAAATTGTTTGGCCTAACTTAATGACAAATGAGCAAGTATTTAAAAAAGCCTTTATATCTGCAAGAATAACCAAGGAGCCAGATGTCAAAATGCTATCAGCCAAAGTCACAATTAAGTGCAACCCACAGTTTCTATAGCAGGCACAATTAATTGCAGGCACAAAACTACAACTGCAAATGGGAGGTTATTAAAAAAAAAAAGGAAGATTGAGGTGAGGTATTCTGAGCATTCATGCTATTATTTAAATTAACGACAAATAGTAATCTTTTTTGTTTTGCAGGATCTTTCACATTCAATCTTTAAAAACCCTTACAAACCACAGTGGCCTTGTGTCATAATATTCAGTGAAAGGGAAAATGCTAAGACTCATGGGAAAGTTTAAAATTGAATTAAACTTGTTTAGCCCTTATATCACACATACTGCACAGGCCAGATGTTTTCCCAGAGAGGAGTAGTCTTCCGACAAAATTGGAAGATGGCATTTATTTTCCTATCACTTCTCTACTAAGGATATTCATACTTCCAAACATTTGATTTGGATTCAAGGTGCTGCCATAAAAGTGATCCATGGCAGGCAGGCAGGTTTCCTAACCCCCTTTTGCTGGTGCAGCAGGTTTGCAATGGTGCTGAAGAAGACCTGAAGGACCGCAGATCCCTGGAGGAGCCGTGTCCTGGATGGGCCCTCCAATGCGCCTTTCCAAAAGCAATTTCCTGTGTCCTCGGCAATCAGTGACCAGAAATCACCTTTCTAAAAGGTGAAATGTTGTTAAAGTCTGTCTGCACACATACAGAACAGACAGTCTTTGTGCTGCCAGAGGTGGAGGAATGGAAGGGGCTCTGCTTTCTTTCGGTGACTTATGAAAATGTTCCACCAGCCATAGCTCCACCTCTCCATGGAAAATATTAGATGATGGGATTGTGCTGGCCAGATTTCTCTGCCTGTCAGCCTCCAAGATCAGAAGCACAGTGGCAGAAGCCCAAGAAATGCTCATAGCATAGTGTACCTGCCTTCTTCTGGTCTTTCCCAGGGCTGTCCTCTCACCTCATGAATATCCTGCTGGGAGCTGGGGAAAGGGTTGATGAAGAGGGTGTCAAAGAGACCTTGAAGATGGAGCAGAAGATGCTGGGGATCAAAGTAAGGGAGGGAGCGGGGGTCCTTTGCCCTCTACATGACAGGCAGATGCAGGCAAGTGAGCCATTTTATCCACTGACAGCAACCTGGCTGCATCCTTCACCTAAACTCAAGGTCCTTTCCCCTCGAGCAATGGAAAGTTACTGCTGCATAGTTTATCCCTGTCCATGTTTTTCACAGTTTGAGGCATTCGAGCTCTCTGCTGTCATAAGCTAAAGTCAATGCATATGGGGCTGGGGGTTGAGCTGTGGGGAGAGGTACCTGGGCAAAAGGCTGCTCTGCTCAGGTGAGCTCCTGAGATGCTCCCATAGCATTGCTCATGCTGCTGCCCAGCTTTGTGCCTGCACTTTGGTGACCTTTTATTCCCCTCTTCAGTTGATATCATTACAATGCTTGGGTAGGGAAAGCTTCTCAGGGTCCTGTTTCTTTGAAGTTAAAGTGGGACATCTGTCCAAAATGGGATGGTTTTCAAAAAATCTTAATAAAAATAAAAATCAAACCCATGTAATGTTTCTTATTTTGTCCATTACATCATCAGCCCCATCTGTTTTCAGTGTTTTATGGGGTTGCGCTGGAATTTATGTTGTAGAGCAGAAGCTGGTGATCCCCCCTCTTTTCTAATGATTCAGCATAAGAAAGAAGGGAGCTGAAAGAGTCTTTTCTTTGCTGAGGTCTGATGCAAATTTTTGGCATGAATGTTTGTGCTGAGATTCTTCAGCTGTTGTTGACACTGATATGGTAAAGGATGCATACAACTGAAATCTTCTGACTCTTAATATCAAAAGCTTTAGACACTGCTCTTAGAGCCACTGCTGAAACAAGGTCTTGCTATGGTCGGTGTGACATTACACTGCATTTCTTTTATATTGAGATGCCAAAATTACATTGCTAAGTTATAAGTAGTTTACATAATCCCAGAATGCAACATGGGAAAGCTTTCAAAATAAAAATGAATAATAAGATCAACATTTATTGTTTTTTTCCTCCTACATTGCCACTGAAAACTCTCATTGGTGTGGCTTTACATGAATAGTTCTCCAGAAGTAAATTATGAACAAAATTCAAAGCTGCCATAAATTAAATGTGCTTTTTTTCTGCTTTGGTGTACAAGACTTTCCATTAAGCTAGCCCCATATAATATACCTTGGATGTGTTCAAGAAAGCCCTGTAAATTATAGTAACTATTTAAAATGGTAAGTAGACATTGAAAAAGGCCACATTAGGATTAATGAATGAAAGGGTTGATACTGAAAATGCACTTGTAAATAAATAACATGAAAAGTAAAGATGACACACTGTTAGGTTAGAGTTACAAGTGGGAGTATGATGATAAATCACACGGCTGTTTGTCAGAGCTTCATATGTGGGTGCACATACTCCTTAGTCCCTTTCTTCCCTTCCCCCTGAGCAAAACCTCTCCTTTCCCTTGCCCCACTCACTGCTTCTCCTGGAGGTTGAGGGGACTTGTCTTTGCTTTCAGCGTTGACTTTTGGTGCTGGACAGTGTAGTTACCTTCTTATTGGGACCAAAGCATGCTCCTCATGGGTTTGACTGGGCAAGAGCAGTTTTTCAGGCCTTCTTTATCTATGGAAATAAGAATTTTATTTTTCTTCTTTAATTTATGATAATAAAATGCTTATTGCTGACAACGGGTGACTGCCAGGGGTGCGGCTGAGCCTGGATTTACTGCTGCTGTATTGGGTACAAGGGTGTTTTACTCTCTTAGAATCTTTCATTTGCAGCAAGCTGTCTTAGGATGGTAGCTGGTAGCAAGAGAGAAGTGAAGGAAAGCTGAGGATGATATGCAATGTAGTGTGGGGAATACAGGGCTTTCAGTCTGGTGCAGCTGGTGAAGGGGAAAGCTTCTTCTCCACTACACACACTCCATGAGTCCTGGGCTTAACATGTGGTGCCTGTGACATGGCACACCTGGGGTTGTTGCAGTGATGCCACAAGCATGGTCTGAGCTCTGGTCATAGTGGAAATTGTTATTGAAGCTCTCTGTCTTGGATTAAGCAAGTACTCAGAATACACCCCAAATCCCAAAGAGAAAAAAGCTTTACTCTTATGCAAGATTTTTGCATGTTTTCATTGCACCAGCCATAAAGGCCATATATACTGATTGCAGGTACTGGCATCATCATATCTTGTATATCACGTCATCATCAGTGGGAGCAGTTCTGTGCAGCCAGTTATGGCTCACTGCTGAAACAACTCACAGTCTGATCCAAAAACGTGGAGCAAAAATGAAATGGGGGGGGCTATGAGACCAGAAAAGATTTGTGCGTCAGTACTGACAGATCATCTAGGCTAAGGAAAGCATCTGTCTAATTGTGTTAGGGTTTGCATGTCTGAGAGAGCATTTATAAAGTAAGTAGGCCTTGTGTAGCTGGGATATGAAAGTCCATATTCAGGTTACTTCTACTTAGAAGAAATGTGATGTGGCTGCATGTAATCAGGTTCTGGCTTCTAGTGACATGAAGCAAGTCCAAAATGTGATATCCTTAATAGAACTACTCTGGATTCAGATCACTGCAAGACAGGACCAAGCTGTGACATGTACATTACATGAAGTGATGGGTGGGTACATTTTTATAACCTGATTTTACTTCCCTCCATAGTATTCAGTTTTATCTACATAGGTCCATTGAGAAAACAAGGTTCTGCTCTCAGTGAAGTGTTTATGGGCCCATACAGCCAAAGGAATACCCTTTATGTGCCTGTGGCACTTTGAATATCTTTGAATGGGAAGGAATCTTTGTGGGCAAGAATAAATTCACATAGTTTTTGGTCTGCCATGTGAGGAAGGGCAGAGTGGCAGTCAGTGCCACCTAAATCTTTGCCAGACCCCAGGGAAGGATTTAAGTTCAGGTTCCCTATTTGAGTAAGCTCTAGGAACAAATGGTAACATAAAGGTTAGTAGAAGATTATAAATAGGATGATAAATGGAGAAAGAAGGATTATACTACCACATTAGAAATCATCTGAAGGGAAGGTAGAAACTCTCATGCTTTGCAATAATTTTTGAGTGCCCAGATTGATGGCAATCTCTCTGTGTTATTTCTTATAGAGATATATGTTTTGAAATATTTTTTTTAAAAGAGCTTTTTTAAAATTATTAGAGCTACAAATAGAGTAGAGCACCAAAGCTCTAATAGGCTGAAGTAGAATGTTAATGGTGTAGGTATAAATATTTGCTGTGGAGATGTGTCTAAGTACACCCAATCAGCTGGAAGAGGAAAAGAACATGTTTCTCATGTGGCCAGTATTAGCTAAGTAATTTGGCTTTTATTTTTTAATACTCCTGATTAACTGTTTGATGAAAAACACTCTGTCAGATAAACTCAGTTAATTGGTAAAGGGGAAGAAACCACAGTCCATCCATAGACTGTGCACAGAAAGAGGTAAATTAGTCCATTTGCTTTGAACTCTTCATTCTTCTCAGTGCAGTTCATAAAACAGAAAAGTCAAATAGTGTCTAGTAAAAGAAGGGCTTAGGAGTTGTGATGGTGGAAAGGGAGTAACGATCTCTGCTCTTTGTATGCCTCAGTAAACAGAGTCTGCAAGTGCCTCACAGCCCTTAGTTTTGCACTCTGTGGCATAGATACAGGAGCATCAAACAAGCAGGTGCAAGAGCAAAATTACCAGCATGCCCAAGATGACGAGCATCACTTAGAGCTGACCTGATTAGAGACATTTCCCCTGTGGAAAAAAAAAATATGGAAAAATGCAATTTTCAAGTACAGTAGCACTTTTTGCAACCATACCATGTTAGCTCAAGTGTTCAGGGCTAGTTTAGCTGTTTGTGCACGCCACTGCAATTGAGTTATGCGGAGATGTCCTGCCACATTCCCAGTGCTGCAGCATCTATAAATGAGAATCTGAGGTGCTATATGACTTCCATGTGTTTGCAGGCAAACCTGTGATGTAGTAAGGAACATCTCTTCTGCCTCTGGGTTGCAATCCTTCTCCTTTGGATGCACCTAGTGAGAAACTTGAAGGTGAAAGTTGTGTTCAACTACTTAAAGCTAATGTGGGTGACCATAGGTGCGCTGTAACTGTAACCTTTCTTCTGTTGTGCAGGTAAATGTGATGCACTTTCAAATGAGCTGTCAGTGAGTGTTGTGGTGTTGGCAAAGGTGACATTGGGTGAGAAATTGACAGCGGCAGTGTCTGAAAAAGCAAAGTAGAGCAAACAGAATTAATATAATGAGCAAAAAGGTCATGGGATGGCCCAGGAAGTCCCAACCATGACCACAAACAGAACTGGAAAGTGGCTAAGGAGTGCTGACACTGGTGCCACTGAAAGTAGAGGAAGATGTGGACAACAGAAGCCTGGGTTCTCATTAATAAGCCTGTCACAATATCACTGCCTGTAAAGGGATTAGAGCAGGCGCCAAATGAGAAGGCAAGCAAGGGCAGCAAAGGGGAGAACTGCAACTGCAGCAGAGAGGGCACTGAAGATTTCCAAAGGACATTGTTCGTTAAGTGGATTCCGCACTCATTTTTACCTTAGCCTGATTGAGAAATCTTGCAAGGAAGTGCTCACCACAACCTGTCACATGTTTGGGCTGGGCAGCCAGAGTAGTGACTGCTTTCAAAATACATCTGAAATGCTGGGAAGCTCCAGGGGGCTGCCAGGTTGCACTGATGAGAAAGACATTTGAAGAGGAGCAGCCTTGGCTCTTAGGTCTCAGGGCATAGAAGACACACAGTGGTGAGGATGGCCTTCTTCCACTGCCTCATTCCCTGCAGTGTTTTTTGGCAGGTGATACTGCCAACCTTGGTTATGATGGTAACACTCTAGTGGTTTTGTAAGTCACTAAGCAGTCTTCATGAAGTGGAGGTTAGCTTCATATCTGTGTTTTAAAAAGGTTTCATTATATTTTAAGGGTGTGTTTGTTTCATTTTGTGAACCTGAGTGCTTTTTACCTGTTTCTCCAAGTCTCAGGCTTTCAGACTAAGAGTAGTTTAGCAATCAGGAAATTAGTAGCATCATCCTAATTTTAGTATTGTTCATGCAATGCAAAGCAACTCACTACACAAGAAAAAAAACAACATGTTTGAGCAATATTGGTGCAATATGTCAGACATGTAGCAATATTCTCTGTGATTATCACCCCATACAATTTTCAAAGCGCTGATGAATTGTGACAGATCCTCCTCTGAAATAACCCAGAATAGTTTATGAAATCAGTGGAAGTATATCAGCTTACACCAGCTAAGGATCTGGGCTACATTTCAAGCTTTATACTAATACCTTTTCATGATGGAAGCAAGTACCTGAGATGAACTCTGAGTTAACCTCTCTAGGTGCACTCTCTATTTTCCTTGTGAGAAATGTTAGATATGTTTCAAACTCACTTAAACAAAGAGATGCAGCCACTGAGTACTGAAAATGAATAACAAGTCTGGCAAAGACTGATGTAAATATCTTCCCTTTATAGAATGGTTAGAGTTGGAAGGGGTTTTAAGGATCATCTAGTTCCAACCCCTTGTCACAGGCAAGGATTAGGGAGTCCAGGGGCAGTTGCTGAATTTTTGAACTGACAAGTGAAAAGATTCTTAGAAATGATGCAACAGAAAGCAGGCTGCACTTGCTACTTTCTTTTTTATAGAAGCAATTGCTTTTACCTATATGTACCTCTCCAGTTATACCCACAAAAAAACTCACAAAGGTTTTGTAATAGGTGTTTATAATCACAGAGAAATCGTAGTGACATGGGATCTATTACAGTACCATCAGTGCTGTTTAAGCTTTACTGTGAAAGACCACCATTTTCTGTGTGTGAATAGTGGAGTGTGGGGATTAGCAAAGTGTGAATTAGTGCAGTTCTACTGACTGGCTAAAAAGATACACACCCCTTTTCTTTGTCATTTAGAGGTGAAGAGGAGTTAATTCAGAAAAGACCAAGTTACTGACACTTTTAATAATAAAGTAACACTTCAGAATGATGGTGCGAGATGAATGATTTGTAATGATCAGTATAGCAATGTGAAAGAGATATGTCATGAGCTTCTCTGTCTGTTAGCATGTCTGAGGCTATTCAGCAGTTACCATCTTTTAGGAGCTTTTCTAGTAATTTCTTTTCATTTATACATATGTCTTTTCCAAAATGCTATTTAAAAAGACCACACAGAAAAACTGATCTACATTACACAAATATCTGGTGGGAAATAGTCATGTAAATTTTGATTTACTGAATGCACAAAAGAAGGAGGCCACCGCCTAAGAAATGGATGACAGCATCTGAAAGTGGTTCCAGCATTTTAAAAGCAATTATGGGGGGTAGATTTATGCACAAAACCTGCTCTGTACATTAACTAAATTTGTGGGTTTAATCACTGGGAGGAGAAAACCAGATATGAAATACTCAAAGTAACAGGTCATTGTAGATATTCCCCTGAGGACATAATTTGTGTTGGTGTGTGTAGACAGAACTGCGAGTATGTGTTGCAGAAGCAACAAAGGAAAAAGTCAGTGAACATCCTCAAAAAGCAAATACAGGAGAATGCTGGAATATGTGGCTTCTGAATAAAGAAAATAAAGCTGTGACTATCTGAAGATTTCTTAGTATGGGAATGGCAGAGGAGTAATGCATTCTTCACTCCAATGGAAATTAATGGAGCATGCATTCCTCATTCTCAGTCTATTTGAGGCTGCAACAGGGGATACCACATCTGGCAAAACTACTTTGAGTCATGTTATACCACTTATAACATCATCTGGACCTTAGGAAACAGCTTTCTGAAAATAAGGAATGCTGTACAGTACCTGACATTAGCCCTGCTGAAAGGTACTGATAAGTTGCAGAGGCCCAAGATATTAAGGGCCACATTTTCATGGAATTTCCCTGCACTTTATTACAGTCGATTCCCTGGTTTGGCAATTTTAAATGCCTTTTTCCCTTAAGTGCCTTCCCCAGGGTGAGTAGGGGGTGTTCATTTGTGAAAGGGAACCAAATCAAGAAAGAAGAGCATCTGGGACAACAACAGAAGAACACTGCGTACCCAGAAACATTACAAAATCTGGTATAAATTGAGAGCATTCATTATTAATAGAAATACTATTTTCAAACTACATCGCACTTTCATCTCTGAGGATTTCACATGCTATAGTCCTGATCTTGTGTTTGTAGCCCTAACTCCCACAGTTAGCTTCATCAGATTTGATGGAATTAGTGGTGTGAAGAGGATGCACATTTTATAAAGCTTTGCAGAACTTGGCCATTGACACAAACAGCTTCTTAAAAACTTAACTACTGCTGGGATGGAAGGCACTGTCATCTAGATTTTTCTATATATTATGCAACTACCTTACAGGAGGGGGCTGTTTTGGCAGTGGATGGTGATTCTTTTCAAAAGCACATTAGGTCTCATACAGCATTCAGAGAGAAGAGCTCTGGTTAGTTAGTACCGATGAGTGAGAGGCTTGCATGCAGCATTGCATTGCACATACAGGGTTCACATTTAAATCCTTGTCCCTGCTCTAGAACAAGTGTGAAATGGCAACATCGTGATGTCTAGGAATACTGAAATAAAATGCTTTGCACATCAAGGTTCACACTTACATCCTTGTCCTTGCTCTAGAACAAGTGTGAAATGGCAGCATCGTGATGCCTACGAATATCTGACATAAAATGAACAGAGTTCCATAGTCCAGGAGGTGGTCAGGGTGTTCCTAAACTAAGCTGATGGGAGATAAGGAAATACAAAAGGGGGGAGGAAAGTCTGAATGTCTTAAAATCTCCTACTGGAGCACATTGGTGTAAGTGTGATGGATAGATTTAGTATTGGCCTTCAAACCAGAGTGTGATTCTGAGTTGAAATATCAGATCTGTGTACCCCTATGGATGGGGACCTTTTAAACCAAAATCTCTATGCAAATATGTTCATTTGCTATTATCTGTCATCTGGCATCAGCTAACTTAACCTCCTCAGGGATGTGATCATAAACTAATGCAGAAACTTGTATTTGTGAGTGTGTAGGGGAAAGTGTTGTGTGTGGAGTATAAGGATTACCAAGTCCTTTGTTCAGGGATCAGTAGATTAGTGGCTGAGATAGACAGCTGTATAGTGGCATGGGATTTGCTACCCAAAGTAAACTTATGCCCTTATTAAAAATGTACAGGGATGTCAATTTCTGCTATAGGATCACAAGGCACAGATTTTTTTTATGCTTATTTTTTTCCAACATTGGTTATAAAAAGTCCCTGATGTCTTGTCCTGCACCCATGATTATAAAAATATTTAAAATCACAGAATGGATATATGGCCAGGCAGACACATATTTTGATTTATGTTATACTATTGGTTTAGGCACACATTTGAAGGCAAGGTTTTTGGCTGGCAACAGCATCACAATAGCAGTCTTCCAGCCATATATTATAACGATGACCCCTGAAAATTATCAGGGTTTAATACAAAGCTATAATATAGGGTTTCTGAAAACTCTACATAAGCAATAGACAACATAAAAAGTCATATTACTATTTATGTGCCATCAAATCACATTTGGAGGGATCTGACCACATAAATACTGAAATGACTTTTTGGGAATATGGAAATTCAAGAAAAATGTTTCAAATAGAAACAATAATTTACAGGAAAAAAAACAAATATGCAACCATGTTGTGAAAGTAGGAAAGGGAGGCAAAAAGAGAAAGGAAGATGTCTTGGAATCTTTTCCATTTTCTTATGTGTAAGATTTTATTTTTTAACACAGCCAATCAAAGATGCATCCTGTCATGTCATATCATTATTACCTATATTTATTGTATTATATTGAGAGATACGTGGGAGTTGACTGATATATATATTGTCAGCTGTTTGCCAGCTGTTTGCTCCTGGGATGAGCGGCGTGAATTCTAGCTCCTCAGAACCATCAAAATAATCAGCATCATTTCTTTTTGTTCTTTCTCTGCTTCACAAAAACGTTCTGTGGGTAGAAAATCTTCCCAGTCCCAGAATCTCACCCTTAAAGATTTTCTTGAATTGGCTGTAAATACATATAAGTATTGATTTGGTTCTCATTTTTTGTTGATGCCAATAAAGACTATGAAATAAGCAAGGATAATAATTGTGGCAATTATGGAAAAAATATAATACCAGTAGATGAGCTGTTGCTTTGCCACAGGTTCTTTCTGTAGGACAGCATGGTGTTCTACTGCTGCAGGTGCAGCCCGTAGTGTATGTCATGAGTGCAACCTCCTTCGTGGGAAGAGAGCAAAGTAGACAAAGTTTGCCCCCAGTGACTGCAATACACAAACCAAGTATATTCAGAAGCAGAAAAAAATTGTTACAGATGCCAGCAAGTATTACTCAAAAATTTTGGGAGTTGAGGGTGAAGAAAGACTTGTTATATTCCCTGTGCTCTGACTGGTATCTTTGATGAAGGATTTTTTCTCCTGTAGTACTAATTCAGTAAGTGCTTAACACATGCCTTGCTTTAAACATGAAGCACCACTACCAGCTTAAAAGTGAATTTACCTTGAGGGTTGTGAATAGGGCTATCCATTTGCCTGAAGTTTACCACATGCCTAAGTGCTTTGCTAAAGAGATGGTCAATATTCTTGGATTATTTTTAAGAAAAAAAAGGGTTTGTTATGAGATAGTAATAGATACTAGAATCTTGGAAGATTAAAGGATTGAGGAGACTTTACGTGTCACTGTTGTGCATGCACAGCTCCCTTTGAAGTTGATGGAACTTGTGTGTGCAAAAAGGCAGAGATATAAGGCAACAGAAGTTCATAATATTGTTGCTTAGGAGTCCAAAAGATCAGGGGATATCTAGAATGAGTGCATGAACATTAAAAGGCTTGAATGCTTTGAAGTGCCCCTTCCTTTCTTCCTTTCTTTCATTCTTCTTTTCTTCCTTTCTTCCTTTTTTTCTTTTTCTTGGAAAACAGCCTCGAACTGCCTTTTTTACCTTGAATGTAACTGTTAAAATCTACTTTCAGGAAAATTTGTTTCCCTGAGAGTAAAGCAGAACAGCAGGAGTTGCTTGGAAAAGTTGAAGGGAACCTTGGGCATATAGAAGGGGAAAAGATACAATCTAGAGGCAGGAGGCGATGTTGCTGAAAACAGGATGGTGAGCTCTTGATCGTGAGAGACATAACAGGAAACAGAATGATCATATGCCAGGGGAAAGTGGACAAACTATCCAGAAGAACAGCACATCAGAATCTACCTCTGGGAAATCTGTTGAATCAAGGAAAGCTGTGATTATTTTGCACCTTGGATTATTTGTGTGTGCTCAAGCAAGAAAACTATATAGCTATTTACTTGCTCGCTGAAAGAAAACAATTAACTAGCGTTCTTAGTGATGCTCTTAAATGAGAACATTATTTTCATTTTGCAAAACGTTGCTCTTATTTATTGGCTTTATTTTGGAAACCTACAAATGTTGGATTTCTCTTTAGATTAGGGAAAGGTTTAAAGCTCTTAATGATTCTTTTTCTCTACAGGAGCTGCATCTAGGAAAGTGCTGAGCAAAGAACGAGGGATGTGTAGTGCTCTCTTGTGTTGCCTAACATTGCTATAAAATTGCACCATTCAAGAGCTGGGATAAAGTCTGTGAAGCTGAACTATTCAATTTCCGGTAACAATAGCATAATATTAATCACTTATTAACAGTTTTGGTCATTTGGCTTATTTCCTCATTTTCTACCAACCTTTTAAAAATCCTGTTTTCCCCTTCTGGTCTTTCTCTTACAAATGACATCAGAAGCTGTATCTTGGTTTGGAAGGCTATGTGTGTGGAAAGAGAAAGGAAGAGGGGTGACAGGCTCTAGCCAACATACTTTTGCAAAACGACTGCTAGCTCACCACATTGCACTCTTCTTTTCCTGCTAATTACAGGAAAAGTGATTTATTAATATTTGTGCAGCAGTAACTTCTCAGCTCACCCACAGCCTTTTCTAATCCAGCCAATTATTTTCAGTATTACTTTTAAGCTCTGACTTTAATTAATGGGGTGCAGAAGTTTAAAACATATGGGGTTGCTTTTCTTAAGTCTGAGAACAGGCAGAGTTTAAAAACCCTGCAGATACACTTCTCAATACTGCACTTAAAACCTTTTTCTGAAAATACTACATATAAGTTGTCACATTTTCTTCAGCTTGACATAAAATTCTATGACATGTCACATCAAATAGCAACAATCATGAAATTTTTAGGGATGTGTCAGTTTTGAGATACATACTTTCTTGCTTTGATCCATCCTGGATGAACTGGAAAGTAAAAGAATAATTTCCATTTCTCATTATTTTTTTTAATAAAAACATATGATAATATATATATTTAAATTTTTTTCTAAGCATTTGTTCTGAAGCCCCTTTAAACAGAAAATTTTGTTTTTTGCTAAAATCTGCTGCAAAACCAATGCTTGAGTTGCAGTGGTGTTTTTTTTTTTGCTTGCTCTATAGTACAGCTTCAAAGGTGTCATCATTTACATGATGTCCATGGTCATATCTGGGCAGCCGGGTCTTCCCACTCTGGAACAGGATTTGAACTCTGTGGAGTTGGATGATAGCAGACTCTCAGTGCTTTGTGGACCGGGTCTATCCACAGATTTTACCCACAGATTCTGTCAGCAGATCTGCCTGTCACAGATTCTGTTTTATAAAATAAAACCTCAGGTGCCTTTTTAAGTGACCAAACACATAATGTCCCAGAAAGCCCTCGCTCACTTCCTGTGCTCCCTTTAGCAACAAGTGGAGCAAGGAGTGTACAAACTTCTCTGGGGTTTCACAAGGAAGCCAAGCATCTACAGCGCTGCCTCTCCCTCCTGGGTGACATTGGTGAATGAAGTGGAAAGCAAGCCCTGGTGCCCTGGTGCCCTCGTGCTGTCGTGGGGGGGGGGGGGGGGGGGGGGGGGGGGGGGGGGGGGGGGGGGGGGGGGGGCCCTGGTGCCCTCGTTGTGTCATCCCCCTCCCCCCCCCCCCCCCCCCGATTCTTAGGGGGATCTTTCATTTTGGGCTCCCATTGCAGCCATGGTGGGTCTCAGCACACGTCTGCCAGGGGCTGGAACACAACTGCATGAGAGGAGGACACGCAGATCGGCAGCACCATCCATGGGCAATTCATCAGCGGGATGGCTACTGCTGGGTGGAATTCCTCCCCAGCGGGATGAACCTACAGTGACTCTTCTCAAGGGCCGGCGATGTCCCTCTCCCACACAGGCAGGGCCATTGCTCAACCCAGGGCTGAACTCTCCCTCACCCCCTGACCCCCTTCTCAACTCCCTCATACGCACCAAGGCGTGAAATGGGACTCTGTGGGGACCAGAGGTCTCATAACCTGCCTCTGCTCCACTTCCAGCTCCACATCGGATGCCAGGCTCCCTGCTGGGCCTTGGAAGAAGGCTGCTCTTGGCCTCACAGCATCATCTTGGCTTCCCCTCACCTGCAGCACCCAGCCAAGGAATCTCGCCTGCTGAGCCCCAGTGGGAATGTTGTCACATGCCAGAGGGTGCAACCAGCACTCTTTTTATCACCTTATAGCCTGGACCCTCCCAGGGGTTCTCCCCTGCAGATCCCATTGCCTCTCTGCTGCCAGCCCTGGAGGCATAAACTGAAGGAAAACTGTGGAGTTACTCTGAGACCTTTTCTGGAGACAAAAGCGGACGTCCCCTCTGTTTTGGAGGAGTGAGCAGTGACTTTTACTTGATGGCTTTGGAAGCCACCACCATGGTGGGGGATTGTGCTGACATCCTAGGGATGTGTGACAAGGGGTACAGAGGGTGCGAGTTCCTGTTTCTGAATCATCTGGCCTGTGCTGTGATGGGGGAAGTGTTAAGAAAACAGAAGCCAAGAACAGTAACTGAATCTTTGTGCTTTTTGTGCCTTCTCTTCTTTCTTTTCAGTGTGCTTGCCTGCTGGGTCTTCAGGGAATAACGTGCTCTGGTAACTTATTACAGTGTCTCTAGGCAGAGCCTACCATTGCTGTATGAGGGAATTCCTGAAGGAGTTACTCAGGTCTAGGTGGCTGCTCGAGTACTTATATCAAGAACTTACATCCCCTGCTTTCTCTAGCAGTTAAATTTAGGCCCCTTCATTTGGCTCATTTCTCCTTTTATCAGAGCATAGCTTAACCACTGGTCACTGGAGGAAAAGAGAAGCCTAAATAGCCTTCAGAATACACCTGGGAAACTCTGCTGAGGAGAGCTAAGAAGCACTGTTTTCTTCTGAAAACCAGCGTCCTTTCACAGTGCCCATAGTAGCTTCCCCTCTCCAGGACTGGATGAAGGAACTGCTAGATAGGAGAAAAAAAAGCAAGAGGTAGCCTGGCAAGAAATATCAGGAAGATCAAGGAAAAGGCAAAAAACAATTATTTGTTCATTTAGGAGGAAAAGGCAAAACTTTTTCTTTAGATATTTACTCCTTGGGTATGTTTACCACTGCCTTCACAAGCTGGGATAGGAGGGATAGTGAGAGTAGTGTTATGAAGACTCAGCATCCTATGTCCCCCACCACCAAGATGAGCGCTCAGATGCTCTGACACTGTTGTTGGAGGCTGGGGGAGCTGGTTAGAGTCAGGAAAGGAGGATGTGAAGGGACATAGTTCTTGTTAACACCTGAGAGTGTGAAATTCCAAGGGCTCATGGAATTCATGCTCTATAGAAAAACAGCTTTGAGTTTGTATTGCAATGAAATGTATGGTTCAGTGCTTTGTCTCTTTTTGTAAAAATACAGTGAGGAATATAAAGTACATTAAGTACATTGGGACTCTTGACTACTGGGGACAGCCTGTGTGGGGACAGGTGGCAGAGGTACCTCTTTCTATCCTGCTTCATTTTCCATAGAAATCAGCTAGGGTTTACAGTGAAGCATTTGAAGGCAAACCCAAATTGGTGATGGCTGCAGTGAGAAGTCTGCCCTGTAAAATGCAGTGGTCTGGGAGCTGATCAATAAGCAGCTTAAATATCTGGACACTGGGAGCAGGGTAGACAGCTGAAGATGCCAACCTTTTCAGCTTGTCCTGAGGTAAAGCTGACCCAGCTCATCAGTAAGCACCCTTACAGTCCTTAGGCCTTCAGATTTTAAAGAGGCTATGCTAACCCATAAATTTTAATAATAAGAACAGGTGTGTTTTATGACTTGTTCAGATGAATAATAACTCAGAGGATTTAAATGTTTGAAGACTTTTCCCTGCTCATACCTTCCAAAATGTAGAGTAGGATGTTTCATAGAGGTTTTACTTTTCTCTTTCATACTGGTGAATTAAAAGCAATGAGTGAAACAGGTTCCTGTAAGTTATTAAGTTATGCTGCTGATTTTTTCAAGGAATCTGTATGCATTATACAAACTTGACAGCTAAGGCTGTGTGATGCTGCAGGCCAGTAGCCTTTCAACTCAGAAAACCTATATCCACTTTTGAAGATGAGTTGTTCACAGCAATGTTCTGGATTTATTTCTCTCCTGGAGAACCTTTGTGTACATTACAGAATACATTGCAGAATTTAGCACAAAGTGTAGTCTCTTATCAGCAGAAGCAGGGAGACTTTAGCAAGTATATCTGGGACAGACTGAGAGTCAATGAAAGACTTTCCAAGAATTGAGTGGGTTGAAGAACTTTGAGGGCTTTCACAACCTATCTCTGAAATTTAATCAAGCCAGAAGCAATGTGAGACACTCAAAGTAAGACCCTGCTGTGGCAGTTCCTGCATGGTGCACAGCACAGGTCACCAGGATTCATTGTATCCCCCTCTGTGCCTGCCTATGGGAATTCCAGCATGAAGCAGAATTCTCCCTCTGGAGCAGAAGTCAGCCCCCTATGTGCTCACCTGCTTCATTACACAGGATTAGGAAAGGTGTTATGAACAGAGAATGAGCATATATATTTAATTGCAGGGTTCATTTTAGAATTGAGGGTTAAGCTACATTTTCTTTCTCTGCTGTAAGGTAAAATTGGCGGCTATAGACTACCTCTGTCATCCTAGCCCTAATCTCTCTCTGCTCAGTTCTTTCTGTCTTGATTGTCTTTCCTTCTGTGACTCATGAGCCATCCTGAGGCGAGCATAACCTAGAACATCTCAAGAATATCCTCCTTACAGGCATTGTCATGCAAGTAGTGATCTGACTCTGGATGTACCAGAGCCCATTCTCGGTAACTTGTGCTGAAAGCTGTATTCCATTTAGTCTGTTTAGTGATGAGAATCAATAAACAGTAATTCATGGCCCTGACCTATATCAGCAGGATCAGTCATGTTTTCACAGTGGGCATTTGCAAAGACACCTTCATGTATCATGAATATAGCACTTCATCAGTGTGATACTGATGTGGTACACACAGTAAAGTGGGCATCAATTCTGAGAATGTCTTGAGTGACATGGGCCAGATCATCATCCTGGTATGAATAGGTACTGCCTCAGAAATGTATGCATAATATACCACAAGTGTTGGTTATTTGTCAATCTAGTGTCCTAGAAGACATGGTTCCTAAACCAGATTAAAATAATCCTTTGGAGACAGATCTAGAAAAAAAAAAAAGTATGATTGTATTGGCTGACATGGCTCAAGTCCATTTCCATTCCTGGGCCCTCTTGGGGAAGTTAGATTAAACCAGGGGAAACATTTTGCATAAAAATTCTTTTCACTGAGTAATGAATGAAATGCTAATGCGCAAGCTACAGCGCATCACTTGCACCGGTGAAATTACATCTGATGGATTTCATAAAACTGACCTTCCCTTTTCCTCTTTTTCCTGGAAACACCTATCTCTTTCCATGTGCAAACTCTGCTGTTTCACTGTGATCTCCTGTAACCAATGCCTCCTTATTATCAGGTAAAGAGCAAGCAGAGTGATGCTGCCTTTTTCCTTCTTCAGCTACTATCAAAACAGTGCAAAAATCCCAGTCACAAACTCAGGAGTCTTTTGACAGCAGCAATTAAGCAACTTAATTAATGAGTGAATAAAAATGATAATATTTACTGAATGGGAGCATCCTGTTTTGCATTTTTGTTCAAACTGTGCACCTGAAGAATACCACTGAGTATACTACCTCCTCCCCTTCTGCTTGCAAGCTCTTTTTTTTTAACCATACTATTTTGACTTTGCAGGCACCCAAAAGCTATTACATGCATTGACACAGGCACAATGCTGAGGCGTCAAAAGTCCTTTCCAGCCACCTGAGGGGAATATGCTGCTATCTTTGCAGTGGTTCTTCTGACCCTTAAAACTTGGCTTATATTTAGGGGACAGTTTCCATGGTGCATTTGTAAGCCTGAACTCTACATCAAAGCAGGTGGTTAATTACTGATAAATGGGTAATAAAACATTAATGCATTTTGCAATTAACAAACCTTGGAATGACAGTTCTCTCTACCCACTTTCTTGACATATTTCACATACATGTACACAGACTTGTATTCTCCCATATTTATTTGCCTGTTAATCTGCACAACCTCTATATATCACATGCGTGCATATAAATATATATTTTAGTCTGCGTGGATTTTCTCAATGAAATATATAACCCATCTCAAGTGCAAGTAAAGCCCCATACATAATTATTCTGGAATGACAGACAGTGAAATCCTTAGCTATTATTTTTGACGACCCTGTCATGGATGCCAGGCGTATATTGTGGTAAAAGCCAGAGAAACTTGGGAAAACCCACCTGGGGAGCAAACTCCTTTTTTCTTTATGGAAAGGTTCCCCAAGTGACAGGCCTGCAATCCTGGGTGAGCTTAATTAAAGCCAATAGAGAAAACTAAAGCATTCAAAGTTGCTGCCTTTGGGTCTTCCCCACTCTTCTATTTCTTCATTTGCTGACATTTTTAAGGGGAAGGTACATTTTAAATTCCTTATTTGGGGCTTGGGGCTCAGTTCATCACATTCCCCTTCTGTTCTGTATCCCACATTAAATCTCTCTGACACATCAAAGTGTTGCTTCCCATGATTTATGGCTGACTAATGCAGGTGCACTTGGCCTCCTGTGAGGTGCTGAATGCCCTCTTTGACATCAGTATTAATGAATGTATGAAATTTTGGCATAAAATCCAAATAAGGGATATTGCCTAAGATTACATATAGGTAAACTGAGGCACACAATAAGAGAGCAGTGAAGCCAAAAGATGAATTTAACCTTTCCTGGCTCCCAGAGCTCTGCAGTATTTGCTAAGCCTCTTGTAGGATAGGTCTGTTTTCCTCCTTGGGTTTTTCCAAAATCTGCCTAACTAGACCTTGTGTCCTCATTTCCACCTCACTCTTTCTCCTCATCTGCCACAGTTCTTCACAGGCCAGAGATGAAGCAGCAGCAGAGCTGGGAGGATGAATCAAAAATGCCTTTGTGTAACAGGAACTTGACCATCTGCTGCACCTGCTATTTCAATTCCTTGTCTGTTTTGAATCATACACTTTCAAATGTCACAATCACCTCCAGGCCTGAAGCTTGGATTAGTTCTTGAGCTTGTAATGCTTGCTTTTGAAATGAACGGCAAAATGCCTACTGACTTCAGCATGAGAAGGGCTCATCCACTGGTAGCCGCAATCACCTTCATTCAGACTCCATCTTTCCTGGCAGAATTCACTGGAAGTGGTGTCAATACCTGCCGTGAGACAGGAACTGGGGCATTTGTGGCAAACTACCTTTGGGGTTTGCATTTGGAATAAAATCCTCATTCATCAGCCTCTGGTAATGAGGTGGACATATGACTTAAGAGTGAAGGCATTTTTATTAGTGTCTAATGCCTGACATACTAAATGAAGTTTGTGGATTACAAAAGCACTTTAAACATTCAAGTGATCAAAATCCCTGATGAGAAGGATGGGTGTCAAACTCCCCAGTTCTGACTGAGAGTCCTATAGCACATTACTGAATACAGGCTAACCTACGCTCTTTGTACATTTATTATAAGGGCAATGTAGTAGGATGGGAGTAATTACATATTCTTTTCTTCACAGCACACAGAAACATAAGACATATGCTGTGTCAATAGCAGAGGGAAGTCAAAGTTCAGTAAGCATAGCTCACTGGGGTTAAAAACATCTGCTGGACTTGCACATGTAGCTGGAAGGGATTGAGGTGAGGAGATCCACTCAGCTTCATAGTGGTAAGGGCTCTGTGCAAAATATTACCCCGATCTCAGTTCTGCAAACAACCTTTCCCATTCTGTTTTGGGCTTGTGGGGTATATAAATCTGGCAGATCTAGTTCCAATCTGTTTCTGTTTCAAACTGTGGCAGAGCAAGCATCTCCTTTCCTTATTCCTCCTAATCACGCTCCTTTGGCACACAGCTTTACTTCCCTCTTGGAGGAAGGATATCAACATTGAAAAGGTTAAGTGTGCTGCCTTATGAGTTGGGATGTTGTGAAATTTATACTCATTAGCTTCTCTGGGTGGGCATAAGGAATTTAATTAATATCCTTGACATGGGTTGTTGTAAGTGATATCGTGGCTTCCAGATGCCCATTGCTGAGAGAGACAGAGATTGCACCTGTGAAGAGTGACAGCTTTCAGGAGTACACACAGGCTTTGTACTCTGTCTTGCAAGAAGAAAGACAGCTCTGGTTGCCACCTTCTTCCTGTGGGAAAAAAGGAAGAAAAAAGAAAAAAACAGCAGCCTTTTTGCAGGTAGCCTTACTCATGACAGTAACATCACGTCTGTTTCTGCCCTTGTCAACACATCTCACTGTCCACAATCACTCATCATCTCCAGACAGACAGCACTGGAGGAGATCATCAATTGCCAATGCAATTCAGCAGATACACTTCATAAATTTTAATTACATTCCTACTGAAAATGAATGGTCAGAAAATATAAAACATCTGCCATCCAGATCATTTACATTTTTCATACAATAAATCATCAGCAACATCCAAAACAATGGATTAAATCATGTGGAGTGCGATAGGTCAAGAAAGAAGGAACGGCACCCATTGTGTGATTGCTGTTTGGACCAAAGCCATTACACGGTGTACAGTATCAAGGAAAATAAAAACACTAAAAAAATAGTAACCATTTGGACTTGTTCTCATAAATAAAAGATCCTTGGTCTCAGATAGACCCTGCTAATGGATCTATTACTGTGTCTATGGAAAAATGAGGGATTGTTTAAGTAAAAGAATATTTAGTTAATTAAGATGGAGGAAAATGAGTATTTATCAATTGAATGGCTGGGCTATTTAGCTTGTAAATAGAATAAAGAAGTGATGTCAATGGAAAATAATCTGTTAATCAGGTTTAACTAACATCATGACTGTTAAAATGCCTCAGTCTATGTTTTCTTTTGTGGACTGGCATGAAATCCTAGTGTGAGATCACTATGTGTCCAAACTACTTATTTTACTGGAAAAGCACTACAGACTTAGCAAGCCGGGTGTAGGAACCAGAGGGGTCCTATTAGAATCTCAGCCTGTGTTTGGCAAGGGGTCCAGCCCTGATGGATATGCATGCGGCAATGCTCAATGAGCCCTGCTCCAGGAGGTAAGAGAACTACATTCAGTTCCTCTTCTTCTTCCAGCTACTGAGCTGCTGGAGAAATGAGCTGAGGCAACAGGACCATGTTGCCTTCCATAGAGGGTTTAGAGGCAGTGCAGCCAGGGACACAACCACAAGAACATGTCTTTCTGGTCTAGGTATCTTAGATTTCCCCAAATCTGGTGAGATTTATATGCTTCAGATTCTTGAAAGCTTTGGATAATTTAGCCCTGAATTGTGAGTGCTTTGTGTTCTTCAATGTTATCAGCAAATCTTTTTCTTGAACATCTTTATATCACCTTGTGCTTCATTTTCCCCCAAATGATTTTTTTTTCAGCAATCCTTCTTAGTACTTTCACTGTTACCAAATCTGAAACCTTGTCTTCTCTTCCTTGAGCAGTTTTCATTTTCTAAAAACTGAAAGTCATTTTAGCTGGATCCACCTTGAGGCTTGTTTACTTGTATATCTTTTAAATAGTACCAATACAAAGACATGGAAATCCACAGGAACAGCAAACTGTGAACACACTCAATCACAAGTTGGTGGATACGGCACATCCCCATCCCTAGAGCAGATGATAGATTAACGTGTTTGTTAACCTCAGTATCTTTCCTGTTGAATGAAAAGAGTGGAAATCAGGTATACACTGAGCAAATGTTTATTTTGACTGGAAGCCCTGTCACTTTGTGTATTTATGTGAAATAGAGAGATGTATGGTTAGCCTGAGGAGGTATCTGCACTCTTTTAAAAAAAAGGCCATTGATGAATGGCTGTAAAAGCTATAGTTTTCTCTGGTTTTATGCTCTTCTAATGTTGCTAAATTGTTGTATATTAGGTTAAAAAATAGTTCATTCTGACGTTACATCATGAGCATGTCTCACAATGGTATGTGCGATACAAGCCTTTTTCTTTTGACGATTTACTGCTGTTAGTAGGAAATAAAAATCCTCATAACACATGACAGAACAATGTAGCTGAGAGGATTTTTTCAAGGTGTTCAGCCTGAGATTTTAGGCTTGAACTAGGAATAATGTTTTTTTTTGACTCAGTGTATCTGCATATTTTTAATTCAGTCACACAAATATCAGAGGGAAAGAAGCAGCTTTTTTTCCCTCATAGAGATGTTTTACTTCATATTAAACTTTATAACAACAGTAATTATTCAAAAATACCCCAGAAATGCTGTAGCACATATTGTTATTAGTTACTATTTATACAGTGACACATGTTGCTCTACAGACAAATAAAAACAATGTGGTTTTTCCCCTCTCCCAGTGACAGTTATACAGAATTTTTACTACAAGTTTCGCCAGCTGGTTTAGATATGACAAGTAATTCTCCCCAAATCTATTCCTATTGCTTCAAGCCCCACCCTGAATGGAGGGGTTTCTTTAAATCAGAAAGTGTTTGTGCTGTTCAGTGTCTCATGTTCCCATCTTGTGCTCTGCCTCCCCACTCCCACCCTTCCCCACACTTCTCCAATCTCCCAACCTCTGCTGGTATCCCAGTCTCATTATTGCCATTTTCACATCTGCTCAGTCCAGGTCTGGAAACAAAAGTGTCAAGCCAAAGTACAAATTTCGCTGTATCTATGCCCAGCCTGGAAACAAAGGTATCAGCAGACCATATTATACTATTTCCAATGTTTTCCCTCAATGGTGCTCATCTGTGTATAGGAGGATATGGGATAGTCCATTGGACCAATCACTTCCTTATGGCTTTGTCATTCACCAGAGCACAGTTCACACATTATCCACTATCCATTGCTTACTCCTAGACTTTCACAGGAGTGCCTAGGGAAGACAAATAATGCTCACGAGGCACTAGCTTGCCCAGCAAGTTGAATAGGACATATGCTACATACTCTCAAAGGAAATAACAATTATGCTTGTGCTGTTCAGGGAGTGCTAGGGTTTGCTAGCATGTCTGTTGCAAGTGTTAGTCTGTTAAGCCTTCCTTAAACCTCGGATTTATAGATTTCAGGGGGGCAGTTGAGGGATTACATTCCCAAGAGCTCCTTCAACAAGACACAAAAGTTTTAGAAAGTTTTTCCAGTCCTTTAATTGACTTCAGAACTTCTTTCACAGTGCACCTCTAGCATAAAGAATCTCCAGAAAGCACTACAGAGGTTGAGGAGAGAATTCAAAAAATCATGCAGGTGTCTAACATAAGCTCAGGGAGAACAAAATTGCCTAAATTGAAGTAATCCATCTAATTTCTTACTCACCTGAAAATCAGCTCAGGTAGATACCTAGAAGTTTCTAATACAGTTTGGTTTGGCTTGGTTTGGATCAAGCGTATGTTGTTGACTCCTGCTTTCTGATCACTCCCACCAGATAAGTTTCGGTTTGCAATCTGAAGCAAGGTCAGAACATGCCAGCTGGGTTCCTGTTTGGTAAAATCCATCTGGAAAAAGCACTGCATGGGCCTCCTGAACATGCTTAAGCCACAAATGGGAAGCTCAGCCTATGGTATCGCACTTCAGCTAGTTTGGAAAGACTGCTCTAGAAGATGTTGTGTTATGGACATGCGGTGCTCAATCCCAACTCTTTCACTGTACATATCTGCTCCTATTGGTCTGCATGGCTAGTGCAGGCACAGCCACTGTAGCTGTACAGTTCATCCCAAAGCTGACTGCATGTGTGCATACCTACGTGTGTCTATGTCACAAAGATGTGCGTGTGTATGCACATGTGTGTGCATGTGTAATTTATCATTTTTGTGTGATACACTAAAAATAACGTATGAGCTCCCTCTGCTGCTTTATACAAAGAAATTAATCAAGAAAATTCTTTGCAAAGCTGAGAGTATTTTATTCATATCTTGCTGATAATGCTGTATGCACAAGTAGTCCTACAAATAATAGCATATTATGCTTGCAAAGTATTGTCCAAACAATAAATAATTAAATAAGCAGAAGAATCTGTGTTGGCTCCATTGCCTCATAAAATGTTCTAAATATATCTATTTTCATTGAAGGACACATGCTAAGATTTTGGACACAAGATTGTTTTCTGACTTCCAAGAAGGCATCATTAAAACCAGTGAAAAATTTATCAAGAGGTAAGATACATTGAATATAGCTTGATCCTTTTCTCTTCTTAAAAACAATAAATAATTTTCAGATGTTTAATAGTGGAATATATTTGTGTATTAATAACTTTTTGATATCTTTTGCATTTTGTTAAATAACCCTTATATAGTTAAATAATGTGACATAAGCTACTTCTTAAAGCTTATCTCAGCTTATACATTCCATAAAGAAAAATCAGATTAATTCAGTGATGTTAACCAAGTCCTGCTGAAGGATGTGGTTCTAAAGACTTAAAGAAGCTCTAAAATATATTGTTGTCTTTTCTTTCTTTTCTTCTCTTCTCTTACCTTCCTAGTTCTACTGCTTTTATAAATGGTGCAAGAGAGGTGTCCAAAATACTTTATTATTTTCCATATTGGAAAGAGTAATTTTGATGAATTGACTTGCAAACAGGTTATTTCCTGAAGGGGTAAAATCAAAAGTATAGTTCTATGAATGTTTTCAGAGAAAAACTTCAATTAGAGCTGGATGAAAATTTGCAGTCAATTTTTCATCCTGAAAAATAAAGATTTAGTTGAACAGGGGAAAATGATGTATTTCTATCAATTCACAGAATTGGTTTGAATGACTTTTGAAAGATTTTTTTGACATTTTGAATTACAGAATAATAGACTGAAGGTACCCTTGGAGTAATCCGATCCTTGCCCAAATTAAAATGTCTCAATATTGCTTAAGTGGATGCTTTTCTCCAAAAATGTACTTCATTAAAACAAAACAAAAAAAAAAGTAGAAAAAACCTTTGAAGTAGATGAATATTTTGAATTACATTAGACGCTGAATGTGACACAAAGCAGTGCTTAGAACTGTCCATGAACAATTGGGTGTATGTATAGTGCTACTCAAAGTCTTGAGCTGTAACAGTGACAACCAAATAAAAGAAAACTTTCAGTGGGATGCACTAACTGCTTAGGCTAAGGCAAACACCTAACGGTGCTTGCTACACATTAATTGTTGCCGGAATCTGCAAGAACTATAAAAGAGGATAAACTTCAGTGGTTTCAAGTTTCCAGAAAATTTTATTGTTATTACTAATTCTGCAGTTTGACTTACAGGGCTGAGCATTACCTTGAGTTCTGGGGAGTTGTCTAAGTTTCTCACAATACTTTTGTTACAGATTTTTTTTAATGCATTTCCCCTTATGGACCAAGTGGGACTATCACCCTTTCCTTAGCTTTCACTCTATATAATTCAGCTGCCCTACCACAGAGCTGCAACTGAAATGCAGTTCATTGCTGCCACTTCTAGTGTTGGGCTATTATCTCATTTGCCATAATTTTTTAAACATCTGTAACTTGTTTCTCTATGCACATACAAAAGCATTAACATGCACAGACAGTTTATATCAAGCTAGACTAACCATCTTGCTATGTGTATTTATGCAACCATTAATGAATTCATAAGAATAAGTGGCATTTGAGATCCTTATTTTGTTGAGCCTTGCTCCAGTGAAACAACTAGAAAGCAGTATCTCCACTGATTACATGTTGAATGGGATTTTGAGCTTTGCTAAGTAACAAGTATAACAGAATGCTCTTCTATGCCTTACTTACGGAGTAATATTACTGCACCATGTGGTACAGTAACTATTAAGTAATAGCACTGAAAATTGGTGCACCTCTCACAAAACCAGAGTTTTAATAAGCTGCCCTTATTTGTCCACATTTGTCAGCTCTTTGTACCATAGCAATCTCTCTGTGAACACTTTGATAATGTTAGTCTCTATTCTGCCTCTATTATCACACCAAATTTGGGTCTAATAAATACACTATTCACTGATGGAGCTATAATTATCCAATCTGCAGGCTTTGCACATATAGGAGCTGATGAATCAGATATTCTAACACAGGGCCTGATGTCTCTTCTGGCAACTTCACCACCTCAGTAGTTTGTGTTTTTCAGTTTTAAATTGGTAACATTAAATGTCTTTAATAGCTTATTACTGGAATCCTTTACACGACAGAGATGTGGTGAATGCAAACAAGAGTACTTGACAAATCAGGGGCTGTGATGGTTGGCAGATCCCATTGGCAGTTTGGTAATGTGCTTAGGATCACAGATATTAGAGTTGGAAATGACACATTAGGTGAAATCCTAGCTTGAGTGAAGTAAATGGCAAAACTTCTGTTGAGTTCCAGGGGCCAGTTGCATTAATAGTGCTGAATTATACCACATTCCAGTATTGATCATAACAATCTGGTGTGTGTGCAGTTCTACAGGGAGCTCCTGGAATTCAGGCATTGAGGCATGGTAGGAGAGTATATAGCTATAAGCTTTATCGATTGCTGCATTCATTTAGCACTGGCCAAACTCCCAAGGCCCTACCTCAGGGCTTATTCAAAATTTACAGAGAAGTTTTTTCTTGCTGTATAATCCTGGTGAGGAATCCAGGGGGATGTTCCTCGGTTACCACACAGCACAGCTTGAAGTGGCTCAAAACTCTCATGAAATCTGGAATGACTTCTGCTGCGCTTCTCAGATGTTTCCAGCAAGCACAGTAGGCTTATTTAAGGTTGAATGTTGGAGCCATGGGCTCCTTTCTAAAGCTTGAGTCTGAGTATTTTCCATTGTCATAAGAAATATTAAAGAACATTTAGAGCAGCAACCAAGCCTGCCTCCTAAAACAAGGTCCTCTCAGGTGGCAGGAAGCTTCCAAGGATTGAGGAACTTTGTGTTGAGGTTTGGTATTAGGAGAGAAGTGCTGGACACTCCCTAAGTCTATAGCAGAAGGCATAACTCAGAGTTCTCTAAACCTCATTGCCTCTCAGGTTGTCCTAATTATTCTTCAAATCCATTCTGGAAGTTGAGTTTCAAGATCAGTAGCATGGAAATATGACTCAGATGCACTTTCTGACTTGTCATAGTAAGCATAAGCTAAGATTTGAATCTCTGGTATGGTTCCAGGTAGTTTCAGGCTGAGAGAGGTGGGGCTGTTCAGCCTGGAGAAGAGAAGGCTATATAGAGACCTCATAGCAGCCTTCCAATATCTGAAGGGGGACTATAGGGATGCTGGGGAGGGTCTCTTCATGAGAGACTGTAATGAGAGAACAAGGGGTAACGGGTTCACACTTAAACAGGAGAAGTTTAGATTGGATCTGAGGAAGAAATTCTTTGCTGTAAGGGTGGTGAGGCACTGCAATGGGTTGCGCAGGGAAGTTGTGAATGCTCCATCACTGGCAGTGTTCAAGGCCGGGTTGGACATAGCCTTGGGTGACATGGTTTATTGGGAGGTGTCCCTGCCCCTGGCAGTGGGTTGGAAATAGATGATCTTAAGTTCCTTTCCAACCCTAACTATTCTGTGATTCTAGTCTATGATTCTATGATTCACTGTAATTTCTCAAAGCTTCAAGCTTCTGTCCTGCTGAATGGAAACTAGAGGTCAGACTCCTGATACAAGCCCTTAAGAAAAGCTACTGACAGCTGCAAAACTTTACTTTGTATGAAACCTGTGCATTAATGCATTTTGCTGATAAAATCCCATGGTTCTCTCTCATTTCAAATTCTTCTACTGGCTTTCAGGCAGTAACTAAAAGTGAAAATACAAGGTGATCATTGCCTCAGTAAAAACCATTCAAAGCCAAGTGTAAATTAATGCTGTAAATTACACACTTTTTTTCCCCATGCATCTCACAGATCTGAGCTCCGAGGATCAATCAGTTGCACACAGGAGTCGTGACCCTGCTCTCATTGCTCTAAGGGACTGTTGTCTCACTGCATGCTATGACCCTTGGCGTGAACCTGGTAATATTACTACTTGTGGGTCTATCAACAACAAGCCCTCTGTGGTCCCAATGTGCTTAAGAAAACTTAATTCCTCTTGTTCCAAATGTAGGGATCTCTTTTGTGCCAATTACCCTTTGACACTTCTATTCAAGCTTACTTTCCAAACACTGGTCCCATGAACACAGCTCCCTTTACAGGCAGAGAGGCTGGCAAAAGCAAGGAAATCTACTGCAAAAATGTTTTCTCTCGATGTTCCCATTTTGGGATGGCTGCAAAATGTATGTCACTGCCTTTTAGAAAGCTTTACATAATGGTTGCATAGCTGACTTACTCATAACTTAATCTACAATTTTCTTGTAGGCTTAGCAGGCAGAGTGTAAATGCTTTATTGTCCCCATGGTAGTGTTAGATCTTCCTATGAATCTATGGGTGAAATCAGATTCCTAGAAATCACTATTCAAATACACCTTAGCATCAACTGCACAGTGGCCAGCCACAGTCTCAGAGAAAACATCTTTGTGGCTATAGTAGCCTTGAAAATACATATTTCAGTTATTTCCACATTAATGAACTGAAACTGCTTCCTCCAACAAGGAGGTAAGATCTGGCCAAGACAGTGCTCAGATGCTGCAGCAACAGCAGTGGCATTATTAATGCCTGCAGTTGCTCTGCTTGCTGATTTTGTAGAAGGAGCATCAGGGCAGTGCACATACATCTGTCAGCAACCGTTTACATGCTAACTATCCATCAGGGGCTAGGAAGTGAAAATCTGATATGGAGCATGCCAGCTCACAAGGATATGCTTGGCCTTCTCCACTCAACTTCTGCACTGGTGACTTTTATCTACCACTCCTCTTCTTTACTGAGCAAATAAATAAATTGGCTGTCACTTTCAATTGTAAGGTCCTGGTGCCTATTCTAGCTGAGCGGCAGGCTACCCCACCAGCAGGCAGCTGGGCAGCAGAGTTGAGGCTGTTTGTTTGCAAAGTGAGCAGGCTGGTGGCCCTGGGATGCAGGAGCACTGTGAGGGACCTGAAGGAGAGGAAGCACAATTGATGGCAGTTGATAGCTTGACTGCCTGGAGGCCTTTCACAGGCTCATCCAAGGCACAAATGCCACTTCTGGTTCTTGAGAAGGGCAGAACAAGCTTAAAAAGGATGAAGGCTGACATTGCAAGGGGTGTTGTTGAGGGAGACTGGGCTCTCTTCCTGGTCACCGATCTGCTCTGGGGCTTTCAGGAATGCGCTACCTCTTGCTTAGCCATGATTTCTGCACTTTGCAGTAACTACACTGTGCTCCTCAGGGCAAGGCCTCAGCTGCCTGCTGTGCTTCTCAGCATGGTTCCTTGGCTAGTACTCAGCCCAGCTCCTGCTGCAGCACCCTGTCTGCTTCTTGATCTGAAGGGGAACAGGGGGAGCTCCTGTGAGTCTATGAAGATCCCACAGCCAGACTGCTGCTGAGATTGAGTGTGGAGAAAGCTGGGGGTTCATCTCATATTTGTGGCTGTGGCTGGGAGCCACCACCATGCTAAACTATTCAACCACGTGTAAACTTTTCACCTGGAATCTTTGGTGGTTAAAATGGTAATGAGGTTTCTTCTTGGACAGAAGCAGGCAAATGGAGGGGTGATCTGCAATAGTTAGCAGCAGGCAGGATCTGTTTCTAATGCTTGTTGCCCCCTTGTTGAAAGACCATAAGGATGGCCTGTGACCCAGTTCATCTGGCCTGAAACTTTCTGTTCTAGAGAAAGAAAAGTTCACTGCCTGCTTTTTCTCTTCCTCTGGTTATTCTGTGAAAATTAATGTTCCTCTTGCTGCTGCTGTTGGCACTTTTGACCAAAAGTTAGCAGCTTGGGAAGTGGTGGCCTGCCAAAGCATTCACCACACATTGCAAGGTGAGGCTTGCCCACACTGGCTATGGGCTGGACAAGCTGCGAAAGGGAGCAGGGAAGAAAGAACAAAAGTGGATGAGGGTTGAAGGATCAGGCTCACTTTTCAGGGTTACACTGGATGGTCTTAATTACAGTAGTGTTACCTGCTTCCTTCCTCCGAGGGTGTTTCAGTCATGTCTCATGGGAGTGCTCAAATAAGCAACAGTAAATTACTTTCCCTTAGCACATGGCACTGGTGAAACTATGCTCCCTTTGCTGGCTGATTTACTGAAGAAGCTACTGTCCAGGTCTTAGTTTACTGCCAAATCCCATTCTGGGCACAGAGCAAAGAGGGAGTTTTTTTATATATAAACCCTACATATTGGAGGTGGCAATATTTTTGCTCAGAAAACTTTTTGCCTAAGCTGAAACAAAGAATGAGGAAAACTTCAGCTGCAAAGAAAAGTTTGCGAAGGAAAAACGGATAAGCAACCTGTCCACTGAATTTGTACAGGCTGCTTTTTTTCTGACATGCTAACTAATGACACTGAAGTTTGAGTGGCCTTTGATCTTTGGTCTTTGATACCAATTATAGCAACTCAGTTTCAAAGGGCTGACTTGGGTCATCTATTATTATTATAGTAGGTTTAGTGTTTTTCTTTGAGCATTTTGGTTAATTTTAGGTGGAAAAGACCTTATTCTCCTGTGGTTAGCAGTCTGGGTAGTTACTTCCTGAAGAGCTTTCTCTTGATGGCTCCCTTTGGGCACCTATTTCCAGTTAGTTAAGGTGGGCTTCTGGGTCAGAGCTTACAGAGCTGTGAGTCAGGAGAGGATCGAGGATGATGTATTTTTCTCACTCTATCTCTGTACTATTTTATTTCTGGAAAATCAAATATAACAGTTTAATCAAAAAGGAAGTGGGAAACTATATAAAAAAATACTGCCGAGCTTTTGCACAAATAAAAAATAAATGAAATAGAAGCATATTCATCAAAATCAAAGCCAATACTGAAATAAAGTTGGCCTCTGTTGGTATATGCAACATAAAATGAAAAGAAAAAAGTAGAGAGCAAAGCGCTTATAAAAAGGAATTTTTTTTTTTTTTTTGTGAAATAGCTGTATTTCAGAATATAATAGCAGTAATGCGCTCTATGCATAAATGTTATGGGGGAAAACTTAGGATTTAAATTAGATTTTTTTTTTCTCTGCTAAGAGAATAACAGAGAATATCTTTGAATACAGCTTAAGACTGGCAATTAAGACATGGGTAATTTAGGAGGGACTGAATTACAAATATCCTATGTGATTGATGGTAACAGGGCAGATGGGCCCTTTAAAGTCCTGGCAAGGCAGGAGGCCACACTCATAATACCACAATATACAGAGAACGGGAATCCACCCAGGGGACTGGGAATCCTCCCAGGGGCTCCCAGCCAACAGCCTTAAATAAAGCTCTGATGCAGAAGGAGCATTGGAAATGTTAAAAAGAAAAGGAGAGAAGGCAAGGCAAGGTGGGCTGCAAAGGGACTATCAGTGGCAATATTCACCCTAAAGTGTCAGAGGGAAACCGCTGCCTGATTTTTGTTTGTTGCACTTTCTTTTACTCTGGGTTTGTGAAAAAGCCAGTCAGGAGTTTTCCTTGGCACAGCTACAGTGCTTATCTCTGGGACTTGGCAGAAAATGAGTCAGCGCTGCCTCCACCAGTGGTCCTTTAAAAGTGACCTAGTTCCCACTCAGGTCAGCAAGCACTCCTTGAGCTCACCTGCACTTATCTATTACAGAGCTTCAGCACCTTAATTCATCATGCCATGAGGCATCCATAGGGGCTGGAAGGCATTTGATCTCCTCAGATGGAAGGACCTGTCCAAGAACAAATTTTAATAGGAGACAGTGACTCTTTGCCATGCCATCACTCAAAACAGTACCTTAGAAAGCGGCTGGACAACTAAACCATGACCTGTTCCATTAGATGAAAGCTGGATGCATGTTTTCTTCTCAGGTTTTCTCATGGAGTACCTGTGCTGTCAAGAAGGGGTTTAGGAAATTTTATTCCTTACTATTTGTTCTGGTCTTGCTCTTTAGGATTAGAAGAAGCGTTCAGAATCCGGATGTGCATTTCTTTGAATAAAAGCTTGGGTCCACTAATGCCAGTGTAATTCTGCCATGACTTTGTCTATGTTATCTAAGTAAGATCTCTTGATGCCAAATGAATGATTTCTAGACAATGTAAGAGTAAGACTGTACAGGTTAAGCCAAACTTGCCTTGCATATTGTCCAAGAACCATAACCCTAAGAAAAATATGACCAAAGTGAAATGCAGGGAAGAGCAGGATCTCATCAAAACTTTTCCTTCCATTTTCATTGATGTCTTCATGATAAGCAGATTTCATGAGAATAAAAGATCTGGGAAAAGGCTGGAACCCAGCTTCCTCCTGGCCTTTTAGGGAGAACTTAGAAAATTCAGAGCCCATTTCACAGAAATGTTTAGTAGAACCACCTTTGAGTCCTATATGGTTGTTTTGGTTACAGAAACTCCAGTTTACTGCGGCTGGGAGGAGGCCAACAAACGAATC
Source organism: Forpus xanthops (assembly GCA_032466535.1). Taxonomy (NCBI): domain Eukaryota; kingdom Metazoa; phylum Chordata; class Aves; order Psittaciformes; family Psittacidae; genus Forpus; species Forpus xanthops. The sequence goes on from JASSUY010013898.1 coordinate 88,076, forward strand.
ACATTGCCAAGTGGTTCTGCTACTGGTAAAGTTTCTGTCGAAGTTTCAGTTCAAGCACACTTCACACCTGATGAAGGGTTTGGGGTTTTTTTTACACTGGTTTTGGTCCTCTCTGGATGCAACCTAACTTCTGGTACCAGAGATATGTGGTCAGTTTAGAACAGAATTGGTTTAAGTCAGTTCAGAACAGGTGTATATGGACCTTTTTGCTCAGAAAAAGAGGCAGAGAGCTAGCACCCTCTTGTGAGGACATCAGCCACATAAAAGCATGGAAAGAGAAGCCATTGTGCCAAATAAAGCAGAATAAGGCAGAAAACCGTGATAGCCTTACATAGTGATTTACTTCATTTAAGCCTCTGTGCTCTACCCAACAGAGGTCATGTTGCTCGTAGTGCCTGTGATGACTCCCCTTTACTCCTACTCCCTTTGTATGTGTTTTGGCAGGCCTGCATTTCCTGACTGATATTTTTATTGTAGGTATTGGAAAAGCACATCTGTGGTTTGCCTCCTGAGCAGGAAAGCAACTGCCAGAAGAATGCTGTTAGATGGGATATTTGACTGCATAAACTGAAGTGCTGTGAGTAGTGATTTTAGAACTGGCATGCTCTCTTTTCAGCTTATAAACATATTTTGATATTTATATAGAGTCATAAAATATAGCAGGAATGTTTTAATGTATTTACTTGCATAGGACAACTACACATAACTTGAAACTGAAGTTGTTATTTTTAGTTTCTTTACTTGTTATCCAGTAATATGTAAATTATTGATTATATCCACTCAGGCTTAGCAAATCTAGCATTCACATTTCCCTTTTCAATGACTGAAATAGTGATTTTTTTTAAGAGTTTGTGGGTAGTAACATTAATTGGCATACAGTGCTGAAGAGCTGCTTTAATGCACCTACTAAACAAATATATCTGCCATGACGCTGTCATAGTTGCCTTTGATGTAAAACCACCATCCTATTGCACAAGAAAGGAGGGGCAATGTTATCTGGAAAAAAGAGTTCAAGTGGCAGTGACAATGATTTCTATGATGAGGTTCTGCCATTTTTGATGCTAATTCAACTTTCCTGGAGCTGCTAAGACATAAATGAGGGCAGAAATGGAAAAAGAATATAGCTTATGAAGGAGCTAAGAGTATTTCACATTTGTCTGGCAAAAAAAAAAAAAAAAAAAGGAAAACGGAGAAGAGAAGATCCTTTGAAATTGTGGTGTATTTGCTGAGAAAAGGACAAGTGAAGGTAAAGAGAGAATGGAAAGTTTTGATGAAGCTGGTAGGACTGAATAAAGGAAGTTCCATTCAGGGTGGGAAGTGTGATCTTCAACATCATCAACACTTTGGCTGCAAGTCAAATTAAATAATGGATGTTTTCCTTGACCTTGTACTACTCTGCAGTGTGTTACATGATACGTTCAAAAATTAAACTGGTCCTTAATAATACTCCTTACTTTAGTGTTATGATTGGAGTACCACATACAGACTGATCCTCCAGGCTTCACTTGGACAAAACTGCCAATGTTTTCTGAGCACATTTCACCACACTGTCCAAAGAAAGCAGTGTTTGGAGATATGTCCGCATTGTTTATTTCATCAGTCTGGAAATAGTACAGGATTGGGTGGAAGCAGCAAGAGAGGAGTGAGGCTGTTCAATGGGAAATGGTGGACTTCAGGTTAAGGTGGAAGACACAGATGGGTTCCTCTTGGAATAAGCTTGCTCACCTCTGGCCTCTAGAAAATCTGCAGTAATGGGCCAACACTATCAAGGACTGGTAACTGTGAGCTCAGAACTCTTTCAGATCAGTGTAAATAGGATAAGTCTGGCTTGTAGAGATGCCTAGTCTGCATTTTTGTAGGTGCATAAATAACTTGGCAAACTAAATTAATTCATGAGCCAGGTTAAGACCTTTATAAAAGAAAAAGATTGTTGCATTATTGGCATTAATATGATTGAAAGGGTAAGTGCAAAGATATAATGCCATACAGTGGCAAGAAAAGCCTATGGTAAGCTTTCTGCTTCCCCAGGCACTGAGAAATGCAGCTACAGGTGGTAGCTGGAGGAAGTAACATGGAAAGTGACCAGTATTCTTTGGAGGATCTTCCTTGGGTATTCCCTGTCTTCATTGATAGTGAATGAATGGGGTACATTGCCCATCCTCACCTGCTGTAGAGTCTAGAGTATTTATAGACTTTTCCCTTAGGACAGGAGGATTGCTCTCATGCACTTCACACACTTTTCCTTATTTGTACTTTCCTTGCTACCTTCAAATGTGCTTGCCATCTTAACTCCAAACAGATCTCTTGTTCAGGAAAATGCTGCCTAAAGTGAAGAATTTCGAAGAGCTCTTTAAAACACACTTGGATGTGATAAAGCATTCAGGTTTCAAATGGGTAATGTTCATAGTGTGCACAGAGCACTAGAGGGAAGGACAGGGAATGAGGAGGAGGGAAGGAGAGCTCAGTGTTGTCAGAAAGCCGCAAGACCTTTGAATTATTACACTGAAAATTGAAACTGCTCTATCAAAATTGATGGAAGTGCCATGTAAGGTTGTTCTCCCCTGTACCGTATTTCCAAAGTTTGCACTTTGAAATGTGTTTATCTGTAATTCAAACCTAGGGGTCTGACTCTGAATGACCTTGAGTTATTTTTTTAAGCAGTCTCTATTTATGTGACTTTAAGCATGATGACCCTTTGGGTACAGAAAGACATGCTGATGTGCTTTGAAATCAAAATGAATACACCTCCCCTTCCTTTCCACTCCTCCCCATGTGGTAACTCCTGAAAGTCTGGCTTTTATCTAAGAAAAGATCACAGAAAAAATGTCATGTTATTGTTAGGAGAATGCATGAAACTAATGGCATACCTACAGTATTATGCACCATATTAAAATACGTGTGTGTGCAGTCTTCTATGCCCACACTGTGCAAACATACTCTGTCACGTGAAAGCATTTTCACAAAATCATTGCAATCACCAGGTAGTATCCCCCCACCACTACCTGAAGATGGAACTTTTCTGTACTAATGCTGCAAAATGTGTGTTATGTTGATTTACGCTAATTAGTTCCATAGATGCTATATTACATTGTTAAATGCTGACATAAGTGAAGTACTGTTGCTTTCAGTGTTAACAGCCCACCATCGCTGGTATGAAAACAGCAGGAGAGCTACCCACCTCTGCAGCATACGTGGTCTGCTAGATGCAGCTGGGAGCTGGGGACTTCTCCAGTTATTCATTTTGTTATGCCTTGATTGGCACAGCTTGCTCTATAGAACTTAGAAAGGTTTTAAAAGTGGGACTTTTTTCAAATGCCTTCTGGTTTATTGCTGTTTGGCTACAACAAGGCCCATTACAGTGGATTTGAGACCTTCCTTGGGCACCCACCCTAACTTAAGGAGCTGAGAATGCCTGTCTGTGTACCATATAGTGGAGTAAGAAAGCTCTGTGTGAGCCAGCGACCTCTGTGCTTTATGAGTAAGTGCCTACCTGTGCCCATTAGCAAGGTTGTCTAGCCTCTCCTCAGATGCGGAGGAGTATGGATGTTGCTCGATTCTTTCCTGCTGTCCTCAGTATTGGGACTGTTTGGGAGGACTGAAGTGAGAAGGGTGAGGGCCAGGAAGGGCAATGATCGGCTGCTTTTGGCAACATGGACACGCTGATTCTGCCTTCTGCCTCGATGGCAGTGTGAGCCACATAACACAAAAGTGTTCTGAAGTGCCTTATTTGTTTCCAGAGGAAAAGTCAGAGTTTAAGGGAACAGAGAAAAATACCAATTTTAAAGCTGCTGAAAAAACATGATGTTTATTTGTCTTGCTGTTTGGGTTATACTCTTAATTATTGAAAATAGCACTTTGCTATTAAGTGCTATTAAGCTGAGAAGAAATGTGTTTGCATTCACGTGTATGTACAGCAGATGACCATTACTCTGTCTCATCTAAGGGGTATGGAAGGACTGCTATTTGCATGTCAACTCTGAAGAAAGCGTTTTAATGAAATGGAAATGAGTCAAGTTATTTTGCATTCACCTTTTGTGTAATTTTGTTTGCAATGTCGTGTGCTCAGGTGTATGCCAGACTTTCATATGACAAGTGCAATCTGGGACTGACAGATGACTTTCACCATCCAGAGAGTGATATGGGAATGTTTTGTTTGTATTTGCTATTTTGTGTTAATTAGCAGAATGTGGAAGGCATATTGGCTTTGGGTGAATGTATAAAAGAGCAATAAAACATTGCATTATTTTAAAATGATCAATTAAATCATGGTATGTTGTGGGTAAAATAACATGACCTTCACCTACCTACCATTTGTGAAAATTCACCTCAAAGGATGCATTCTAACTGTGTAATTTCTCTTCCAAGCAATTCTAGATTTAGTAGCTAAGCCCAGCCTGAAATCAGTTCTCTGTTTTTGATCACTATATTAATTTAACTGAAGAGCCTCTAAAACAAAAAGAACATTGATAGAATGGAAGCAGAGGATATAGAGAACATAGCAATACAAGCCTTTCTTGCAAAAGAAAGCTGCCCTGAAGAAGCAGTAATAGATCAAACACTCTTCATCTCCAGGCATGTCTATGGTAACAGAAGTTAACGCTAGTCCATTTTTCTTATTGACACATCGTTTGTTTAAAAAGTAAACTTGGTTTGACTCATAGACTGTAATGATCAGTTTGTAACATATGGTGGAAAAATTTTAAAGGCTGGCTTGTGAGTTTTTTTAGCAGTGTCTCTGTAGAAGGAAGGAGTGCAGTGGGGTGAGGTAAGCAAGAGTAGCAGCTATTGAAGCACTGAGGGGAAACACAGAGAAGAATAAGAAATAATAACATTATAAGAAAAAAAAATTTATTGGTTTTCTTACTGTTTTGTTTTTGGAGATGGTGTGTAACAAGAAGCTCAAAGAAACATCAGGGATCCCTAGATGCTTCTGCCTGCTAGAGACCACATTGGTGTTGCACACTCTAATGCATGGTTTCATGATATGGGGCAGATGAGCTCTGTATCCTTGAAAATCCTGCATAGTCTTGCAGGAGGATAATGTATCTCCATGCTTCCTAAATGTAATCAGAGACAGACATGCTGTCATGCAGGACAACGGGGCTACTGCTAGCTGTCCCTCCAGACACATTTTGCTCTCTAGTCTTGTATTCCAGCACTTTCTCAGAGTTTGGTGGCATCCTGGTTTTCCATTAATTACTGGATTTCTCCATCAACACTGAGGACTGGCAGCAAATAATAGTATAACCACCCTTAACTATAGTGCAGGGAATTGTCCTACCCCTCTTTTTGCCTGGGACATTTGACGTCTCTGGTAAAGCATATGTATGTGAGTGCTTGAATGTGTGTATGTATATCCATATGAATGAATGTCCAGATTTTATTGTGCACATTTTCTTGCACAAAAGAGGCATAACAGTTTGTCTTGACATCACTAAAAAGAGCAGCAGCAGCGCTCATCTAAGAAAGAGAACACCCTCCTCTCAAATGAAATAGCATGTTTATCCTGATTGCTGTTATCAAAGCAGTTTATTAAGCATACAAGAAAGTCCAGTACAACAAATTCAGAGGTAAAGAAAGGTTGTAAAGGCCAAGAAAACAACTTCCCTGTGAATCTACACATTGGGAAGTCATTTGGGTTGGTCACTACTTTTCAGAGAGAATTAATTTTTTTTGTGGGGAAAAGAGATCAAAAAAAGAAATTCATAAAAGCCAAAGTGCTCCATCCTATTCTTCTCCTTTCCCTCAGCTCAATTTTTTTATAATCTCCGGCATTCAAACAGTGAATCAAACAGTGACTGCTGATTGTTTTGATGATAAATTGCCTGGAGTGCACGTGGGACTAATTATGAGATGGCACATTTCACTCTGCCACCTGTATAAACTAAATTTTAGACAGGCACAATAAGAGCAATACTCACAACAACACAGTGCTGGAAAAACTGCAGACCTTCTCCCTGTTTCCTCCCCCACTCTCACTAATGGAAGGCTTTGTAATAGAGAGTTAGGTCTTGAGTCTATAAAGAGAGAACCTGAGGGAATAGGAAGATGTGAATAAGGGAGGAATCAACCTGGAGGATCTGTAGGAAAGGAGAAATTGGGGATCTGGGAGAAAAGAAAGAGAAGGGCAATATGTCCATAGAGATGGAGAGATCAAAGGAAGAAAAAGACCTGAAAGCAATAAGATTATTTTGGCACATGAGAGGGAGATGATGAGGCTCAGAAAGTTGGCCTGGGGAGTAGATGCTCGAAAGGTACAAAGAGTGAAGAAGAAAGGGAAGAAATATGGGTCAGACACTCCTTGGTGACTGAGGGCTGCTTGATAGCTTGCAAAAGTGAAACAGAGAGTGGATTGTGACCTTTTCTGCAATACTGGCATGGCCAGGACACAAGCATCACAATCTATGAGGCCAAAAGGAAACCACAGGTGCCTTTTGCTAACCTCTCCCTTGCTTCTTCTTGGGGGTGACGTGGTGTGCAATTTATTAGTATTCTTCAGCCAGAAGGGATACTTTTCGTGCAGGAGAAAAACTTCAAATCATTATAAACTGTGTTATATTCTCTCACTGAGTGGGGATAAAACAATGGGCCAGAGCATTCAACTTTGTCTTACTCTTTTGGGAACAAAAATTCCTTATTCTCCATAGACTTTAACAAGCAATTGTCCTGCCCATACCTCTGCTCTTTGCAAGTGTCAGGAGGGTGAAAATGTGCATACAGGTCCTTGAGTATGAGAGAGAAACAGAACATGGAATGCTTAATTCATCCTGTGTTTTACATGGTGATGTTGTCATGGACCCTTAAAATAACAAATAGTCTTCCTTCTGTCTCCTCTGCTTCAATACTGGTATTGTATCTTCCTGCCTTATCCAAGGGTCCTAATGCAATAGCTGACACATAACAGCACATCACTACTGCTCATCCATGCGTGTGTGCATGTATATGTATTTACACATTATCATCACATCGACTGGCTGTAGCCAGCTTTTGGACATATAGCCTTCAAGTATTTTAAGTCCCTTGTTGCCATTGTGTTTTGTACATCATGTTATATCCCACAGGGATATCACTGAAATATCAGCAGTATTGCTTTGCAATAGGCTTTTAATCTCCCAGGACAAGTATTTGTGACCTCATCTATGTTAAACTCTTTTTTTCTACCCAATTGTTATCCTAGCACAAAGACATTATTTGAAAGACATGCATATTTGCTTTTCCTCTTGCAAGGGACTGATAAAAGTCATAGTAGTTTTATTAAGACTTTACATGTCACCATAGGATATATGTACAAGAGACAGCATTTCCAGTGAAATGAGCTCTAGGTTTTTTCCTGGTTTTCCTGGGAAAAGGAGACCAGATCATTGTGAGTGGGTTTAGCGTCTAAGATATCCCCTAAATACTCCTGCATGACCATCTTCTGTCAAACTATGATTGAAGTTTTGGGAGTATCAGGGTCCCGTGGAGCTTATGCATGTCTTCTGGATAAAAGAAAGATACACAAGTTAGTACTCCCACCAAGGACTGCTAGAACAATGAATGCATTTATATCATCAGACTCCAGAGAAAAGACTCAGGAAAGAGTGGGAGAAGTGAATGGTGTTGGGAATGCAGAAATACAATGAAATATCCTTCTATAGGTATACTTCTGCTGTGTCTTGCACCTTAGCAAATACAGGTAAATCTGAATCTGAGGCTCAAAGGCACAGAAAGAGAGTCTGTGTAAATTTTACTGGAGATTGAACTATGCAGTGTTTCTCTTTTGACATCCATCCATTCAGCTAGCCAGCCAGACACATGGTTATACTTTGGAAAATAATAGCCATTTTGCAGGGGTTTTTATACTGTAACACACTGTAATTCTGCCTTTAGCTTTCCTTCTGTATAACATTGGTTTATGACTCCCTTTTAGATGAACTATTAGGAATGCCAGGAAAAAAAGACTCAAACCTGAAGAAGCAGCAGGTTGGTAGACAGGTATCATTATGAAGCCCTGACTATGCATTATTATTTGATGATAATACTGTAATCTTGGATTTGATTTGAAGGACTTTTTTGCCTTCAGATCTGAGTGCAAGTGAGACAACTTCAAGCAGAAAACTGTGTGTACATCTTTGGTGGACTTGTGTACAGGCAGAAGTTTCTTCCTGTTAAGGGTTGAGCTGAGAGTTGTGGGGCAGGGCAGGCTGCTCCTTAGGGATACAAACAGGAGAGATGGGCAGATGAGGACCTGTAAACTGCAAAGTGTGAGAAAAGATGAAAGCTGTGGAACAGTCCTGAGAGTCCTAGAGCCCTCTAGGACCTGGAATTTTTTGATCCCAGAATCAAACCTCCTCTCTGGTGTCTGCGTTCATGTTTTGTCAAATGAAAACAGAAAAAGGTGGTGGCACTGAAGTTAAATAAGCCATTTTTTTACAGCTAGGACCAATAAATCTGTTTAAGGATGCATTACTACTTTTCTTGAGGAACAATTTAGACTATGTATCAAAAAGAAAATCGATAGTTTTTTCAATTACAAATAATTGCTTATTTGACTCCTTTCCACTTTTTTATTTTTATTTATTTTGTCTTCAAAATATGTCTACTGAGAGTGTCTTCTGTCTTAAGTCTAAACCAGTAACACTTTAAAAACAGAAGCATAAAAAATCATCCCAGGAAGTCTTACCGGTGGTGGTTTCAAAAGCTGATCATACTGTGCAGAAAGTAGCCACAGATTCAGAAGATGGCATGAGCTCATGTTCACTCCACTAGAGCATGCATAGGGTGAAACCCATATGCTGTAAAATAAATTGAACATAAATGCTGTCAGGACATCAAGGAGATGCAGCCAGCTCCCTAGCACTGGGCTTCTTGCTAGCTGGTAAAACTTTACTTTGGGTCAGGTAAGATTTCTCAAGGAGATGGTACTTAGTTTTTTTTAAGCAAAAATTCTCAGGCCATCTGGAACACAGTCAAAATTAGAGATGGGAAAATAAAAGACATTTTCAGCACCATTGTGTTTTCATAACTTTTCCTTAGTAGGTATCTATGAGATATCTATGAATCCAGGAAGTTCCTTGATTGTGTGGAAGACAGCTTCCTTCTGCAAGTAATAGAGGAGCCGACAAGGAGAGATGCCATGTTTGACCTTGTCCTCACCAGCAGGGAAGGGCTGGTTGGAAATGTAACTCTCCAGGGCAGCCTTGGTTGCAGCAATCATGGGATGATTAAATTCAAGATCCTCAGGACAGAGAAGGGCATGCAGCAAACTCACTGCCTTGAACTTCAAGGGAGCAGACTTTGGCCTCTTCAGGAACCTGCTCAGTAAGATTCCATGGGATTTAGCACAATTTATTCACAATTTGAGATGTGGACCAGTCGGTGGTCAAAGAACTGGCTGGATGGCCGCACGCAAAGAGTTGCGCTCAATAGCTCAATATTCAGCTGGAGATCAGTAACAAGTGATGTCCCTCAGGGATCAGTGTTGGGACCAGTCTTGTTCAACATCTTTGCCAGTGACATGGACAGAGGGTTTGAGTGCACCGTCAGCAAGTTTGCCGATGACAACAAGCTCTGTGGATTGGTTGATATGTTGGTGGGAAGGAATGCAATCCGGAGGGACCTAGATGCGTTTGTGAGGTGAGCTGATGCCAACCTGATGAAATTTAACCATGACAAGTGCAAGGTCCTACACCTGGGTAGAGCAATTCCAGGAACAGCTACAGGTTGTGCAGAGGAGAGATTCAGAACAGTCCTGCAAAGAAGGACTTGGGGGTATTGGTTGATGAAAAAATGAATATGAGCTGGCAGTGTGCACTCGCAGCCCAGAAAGCCAACTGTATCCTGGGCTGCATCAAAAGGAGAGTGACCAGCAGGTCAAGGGAGATGTTCCTGCCCCTCTGCTCTCGTGAGACCTCACTTGGAGTACTGTGTGCAGTTCTGGTGTCCCGAAAATAAAAAGGACATGGAACTGTTGGAACAAGTGCAGAGGAGGGTCACGAAGATGATCAGGGGACTGAAGTACCTCCCGTATGAAAATAGGCTGAGAAAGTTGGGGGCTGTTCAGCCTGGAGAAGAGAAGGCTGTGTGGAGACATCATAGCAGATTTTCAGTATCTGAAGGGGACCTATATGTATGCTGGGGATGGACTCCTCATGAGAGACTGTAATGAGAGAACAAGGGGTAACGGGTTCACACTTAAACAGGAGAAGTTTAGATTGGATCTGAGGAGGAAATTCTTTGCTGTAAGGGTGGTGAGGCACTGGAATGGGTTGCCCAGGGAAGTTGTGAATGCTCCATCGCTGGCAG